>JAJIYU010002018.1:0-32695 GCA_030144865.1 Tinospora cordifolia | reverse complement strand
AGTACTAGGATATTATGATCAGCTTGGCGTTAAATTTGTTGTATTTGCTTAGCTTAGCATTTTGAATAAGCATGTTTGTATGCTGTGTGGAATGAAAACCATGATTGTGAAGCTAAAGAACATTTAAGGTTTATTAAGAACTCCACGTACCGGGGCGATGGACGGGCAATGGTGGCACATCGCGTTGAGGTTCTCTGAATGTCCCAGGACGTCATCATGGGTATCCCCAAGTAGGCCAAACTGTGAGCGGCCCTATGAGACCCTCGAATTTGGAAAGTCATGAGGATTTTTCCCTTGGTTTCAGTATCTTCTTGGGTCGTGGTCTTAGAGTTAGAGGTAGACTTTTGTGTTATAAAGATGTCGTACCTGATTGTGTTCAGGACCACAACTGGGATACCGAGGGTGGTTCACTCTTTCGGTTAATTCCTGATATCAGATGGTAAATTCCTAATATTAGAGCGCAACCGATAAATTGACTAAGTGTTTGAAACACCCTAATGATTGAAACTGTTTGCATGTTTCGTATGCTTGTTTGTATAATGCTATTGATGTGTAGGGAAGATCTACTGGGCTTTTGAGCTGACCCCATTTTTATTTTTACAGGTACTCATGAGCCCAACGCGCAGTGAGGAAGCAGACCGGAGACTAGAGGATGTCTAGAGAGAGAGAGTGATATTTTTGGTTTAACCGTCTCTCTATTTTTGTACAATTTTTACGATGTATATTTGAACTTGGGCCAGAAGGCCATGTATCATATTTTTGTATATGTATATACATGACTGTTTTTATCATTTTGAACACTGTTTTATCTTGATTGATAAACTGATGATTTTTAGTTATGGTACGCTATACAGTGTTCGATGATTTAGAAAGATTTGATCTGAAAAGTACTTCCGATATTATTATCTTGATTTCCAGTATAAATATGATTTTGAACATCCGGTGAATTTGATTTGAAACCAATTGCTTAGTGAAGCATGATTAAAATGAATATTTGAAATTAAAGAAATGATTTAAACCTCGTGTATAGAGGTAGAAAGATAGACTGACGACATATGTCGCACGCCTGGGGCTTCGGCGGACCACGCGCCGAGCTTGGAGCCACGCGACGCCCGACGACGGGGCCACAGATTGGCAGACATGACGTCCGGTCCAGGGGTCGAGGTGTGACAGAGTTTTTGGTATCAGAGCGCAATGTTCGACAACACTGGGCATGACTAGATTTTTCCTGGTCGAGTAATGCCAGATGGAACTGTTTTTAAAATAATGTTATGAAAAGAAAATTTCACTAGATTTGATTTTCACTGGAAATGATTTCGATCTGAATTGCTTTTGAAAAAAGAGAGTTAATAAAAGAAATTCACTAGTGATTATGTGGCTAGAAGTCTAGAAAAGATTTAGGTGATGTCAGGTGCTCAAGTGACCATTCGCAGACGGATTTGAGTACGGGTAGTAGCCCGTGGATGGAGTTCTACTCCCTGCGAGAGATGCGCTTCCATTGGATAGTAGCCCTATAGGTGGAGCCTTTGCTCCCTACGAGTGATGTTCTTTCCTTTGGATAGTAGCCCTGTAGGCTGAGTTTTACTCTCTGCGAGTGTTGCGCTACTTTGGAAAGGATCCGAGGAAACTTGAGACTGAGGACGTCACATAGATGTGAGAGTGAGTCGGATTGTTGACTCAACGGTGATGACTCAATTCAATAATCCAAGTCTTGTAACCCTACATTTAGGGAAGACCGGGTGATGTCATGAAGATAGTGGATCTCAATAAAAGCTTTTAGGACATAAGCTAGAGACATATAACGTGAAAACGCACACTTGTTTTGATCATGACTCGATTCAGAAGGATCCTGTATCCTTGGGTCTCTATGTGGTATGGGACACATAGGGATTTGGGGGTATGGAGGAATCCTGGATTCGAAGAATGACAGACCATGTATGGTGAGTGAACGATTCTTGGGCAGAACTTGCACGCACTGTATTCTACTGGTATGGGACGGTCGCATATGGTGGGTCTTGCGTCATCCTTAGAAACCAAGATTTGGCATAAATATATACTAGCCGTAATGGAACAGGGATTCCATTATGCTAGCGTGCATTGTTTGATTGATTGTTGGGTGTTTGCTTTGGATATATGTGATATCACTATTTTGAGTATTGACACACAAATTCCTGTACCCAGAACTGAATGAAATGCTGTCGACTTAGAAGCAAAAAACCCTAGGCCATTGAAACATATCGAGAACCTAAAGACATGAACTTAGAGTCACTGTGGCACGATGAATGCGAAGGGTATAGGAGAGTTGAAATGAATGGCTATTATCACAATTCATGGTATCCAGCTTAAAGTTGAAAAGCAGTTATATTCATTTAAATTATTGAGTTTTTTGCTATATTATGATTACACTGTTGGATACTAGGTGGAGATAAGATGTACTAGAACCTCAGAAAGACTTACTGGTGGAGAGAAATGAAGAGAGATGTGGGTAAGCATGTTGCTAAGTGCTTAACTTGTCACAATTAAAAGTAGAACATTGGAAACCCTTTGGAATGTTACAACTATTCCCTATCTCCAAATGGAAGTAGAATAACATTGCTATAGATTTCGTCAGTGGTTAGCCTAGGAACTAGAAAACAGAAGACACTGTTTGGGTGATTGTGGATCTTCTCACAAAAATTGCTCATTTATTGCCAATCAAATCCACAAACCAAGTTAGTAAGTTGGGAGAACACTATGTGAAGGAAATGGTAAGACTTCATGGTGTGCCTAAAATGATTATGTCTGATAGAGACTCTTGCTTCATTTCCCAATTCTGGAAGACTCTACAAAAGTAGTTAGGCATTAAGCTCACCATAAGCATTGTTTTTAACCCTTAGATAGATGGGCAGTCTGAGAGAGTTATCCATACCTTAGAAGGCATGTTAAGGTCATGTGCCCTCGACTTTAAAGGAAACTAGAGTAAATACTTACACTTAGCAGAGTTTTCCTATAACAACAGTTACCATGCAAGTATTAAGATGGCTCCCTTTGAGGTTCTTTATGGAAGACCCTGCAAATCACCAACCTATTAGGCCGAACTTGATGATAATGTAATAACTGCGCCAGACTTGATGGAAAAAAATGAATAACCAAGTGAAACTAATACAGAGAAGACTGACAACAGCTCAGAGTTGTCAAAAGAGTAATGCTGACAAGAGAAGGATACCTTTATAGTTCCAAGTGGGTGACGAAGTATTTCTAAGAATTAGTCCTCAAAAGGGTATCAAGAGGTTCAGATTCAAGGGGAAGTTATCACCAAGATTTGTCGAATCCTTTGAAATAATTAGAAGAATCGGATAATGTGCTTATGAGTCGGATCTACCAAACTGAATGACCTTAGCTCACAATGTGTTCCATGTGTCGATGCTGACAAAGTATGAACTAGATCCCTATCACATCATCCATTGGGAAGAAGTGAACATCCAATATGATGCCTCTAATGAAGAAGCGACAATTAGAATCCATTATCACAAGGGACAGAACCTGAGAACTAAGGATATTCCCTTTGTTAAGGTACTGTGGAAGCATCATGGGATTGAAGAAGCTCCCTAGGACTGGAGAACAAAATAAGGACAAAGTACCCACATATGTTTACTAGGAACCCCTAAATATGTACAAATTTCAAGGATAAATTTTTTTTAAGGAGGGTAGGTTGTAATACCCTGAAGATTTGTACTAAATGAAAGGAAATGATAAATGAAGACCAACTCATTTCAAGAATCTTCATTAGCAAGTTCAAATATGCTAAAAACCTCTCAGAGGAGTGAAATTTAAGAAAAAGGAATGAAATGAAATGAAGTGAATACCTCGAATGGCCTAGGCCCCCAAAATTTATTTCATTTGCACTTTTAAGGGTTTATTTACTTAGTATGCTTCGAAAGAATCTAAATTAGGAAAGAAAATGGGAAAAAACCTTGCCAATTGAAAGTCATGAATTTTTATTAAATTCATATGAACCCAAAATTGTGTGTTAAGGGCGTAAAATCCTTGCCAAATTGGAAATATGAATATTTATTTAATTTATGTGGACCGAAAATGTGTAATGATCCCTAAGCATGTGCAAGTCACATGAGTGACCATACTTTAATCACGTACACCACACCCTATATACACAAGTAAATCGTCCATACTTGTTTAGAAACCCTAAAAGAATGATCTCATGCACACACAACAAGTGATCATGTTGACCCAAGCTATATGCACACAAAAACTTCTCATGATCACAAACTCTAACCCTAGTCGTCATCTCTTGTGCTCATTCTAATATAATGAAAAGTTTCAATGAGGAAACATACTAAAAATCAAGAAGATTCTATGAGCTAAGGGGCCGATCATGTACACACTAAAGAAAAGAACCAAGAATAGAAAGTTTCCTCTTGTTCCCCATGGCGCCAAGAATAGATCATGCACATTGTCTAACTTGCCCTTACTTGATAAACACTCACAAAAAGAGAGGAAACTTGCTGATTGCACTTGTCATCCAACAATAGAAAGGCCATCAGCTAGTGAACATCATTTGCTCACAATATCCCACTTAAAATTGGTGCAAAAAAGAGAGCATGAGAAGAGGAAAGTTTCTATCTTGATGCCACTAGGGAATCAATCACACTTAGAAAAGTTTCCTTGCACATAATTTGACTTGATTTAGTTGTTGATCTTCACACTTCAACCTTGGAAACAAATCAAAATGATGGACCATAGGGTGTACACGTGCCTTGAGTCCAAGAAAGAAATGTTTCCCACACATGCATGTGTGGTGCCCAAGCAAAAAGATCAATTTGGAAGATTGCTATAATCACAAATATGACCTGATATGGGATGTCCAAAACCAGTTTAGCTTTTGATCCAACCCTGATTTGTGCTCACATATTATTAGGAAATCAAATAGGGATCATATCTTGTGAATAGGAAACCCTAATTCCCAAACATTCCAAACCGTGCTTGCATTGGAATATTAGAAAGATGCTCATGCCAAACCATCCCTTTGTGAGTATGAAAAGAATCTCTTTTGCATGTGTTGTCCAAGCTGTCCCCCTTGCTCTTGAAACTCCATATAAACTGCCCTAGTCTCTCATTCTTCTCATCCCAAAGCAAGAGTTGACACTTTTCTCTTGACTTTCTCTAGCCTCCTTCTTGGCAACCCCTTCCCACTCTCTCTTGTTCTTGAGTGTTTCAAGGTAGGAAGTTAGTGATTTTGAGTGCTTTGCTGGTTCAATTGAGTACTAGACGTTGGAAAGAAAGGGAACCTCTACCGGAATTCCACGGTGTTGCAACTTAAGGTGGATGAGATTTCTTGAACTCTTATTTTACTAGTTTGGATTAATAGCATGTTCATGCATAATTTCAGATTTTAGTTTTATTAGTCATGAATTAAAATTCAATATTAGCATGAATGCATGTTTAAGCATTCATGAGATCATGCCATTCCTAGTTCCTTGCTTAGGTTTACTTAAAAAATATGATACATGCTATGTGATGTTTCCATGCTTTTAAATGTTTATATACTGAATTTTATTACTCTTATGTATGATTCATGAATGTGAGATTTAAATATAAGAACTTGAAATTTAATAACCATGTATTGTCATAGTAATCCAAAGGGATACTATGGGTGTTCTTTACATATACTTAGCGTATATGGATTTCATTACTGTGTGTAGATGTGTATAGCCCAAAATACTTGGAATATTGACATGATATCCTAATCCCAATGGAATGTGACAAGATAAATTGTCTTTCCACCCAAAAGTGGCGTATTTTGTTAAAACATCAAGGGATTGGACCCCCTTTCAATCTAACGTACAACTATACATAAGAAATTTTTTTGCATTGCTTAATGTATGCAAGTGTTTGAAATTGAATGTATTGTTGATTTGCATTGGTGACTTAGTTGTGTTTAGAATGATCCATTGGACTATGTGTTCACCCTTCCTTTTCTTATCTTTTAAGTAAATTGAACACATGATAAAGCATGCTTGAAATTTAGAATGCCTACTTTTAGAAAGTTTTTATTTTGATGTAAGGACTTATAGTCCAAATTTTGAATATTCAAAATGTAAGACTTCCGTTGAATCAAAGTTTCTAATTCGAAGTTATATATTCTTTCTTTTAGTGTTTTCAATTCAAGTTATGTACTTGTTTCTATTCTATTAAATCAATAAAGATTTGAAAAGTTTTCTTTTATCTCTTGTGCAAATTGCCTTAGTATATTTATTTAAATGAATAAGGCTTGGGATAAATGAGATAGAGAGACAAGTTGTGTACTTGAAATTGTAACCGGACCCCAACATGTCGTATGGCTAAACCAAATTGAAAGTTTTGAGGGTTGGGGTGTTACATTGGCATGTGTGTTTTATTTGATTGAAATAATGGTTTACATATTAGGAATAATCTACTAGGTCTTTGAGCTCACCCCTTTCATGTAGTCACTAATCAGGGATTTTTAGAGATTTATGGGAGCTATCTCTTCAACACTTATCTATTGTTTCTAGTGTTGGGACGTTAGCCTTATGTGTTTCTTATAGAAGTTTTCAACATTTCTTTCAAAAAATAAAAGTCATTGGACCTAATGGATTTTTCTCGAATTATGTTTTTTGTCATGAATTTTAGATTCGAAATATTAAATTTGAGACTTTTATTTCTTCTTTAAGACATTTTCAAAAAGCAATGATGAGGTTTTATATAACTTGATGTATTTAGGAAAGTAATTGGATTGATAGCTACAGATAAATGTGGTAACATCTCATCTCTCGAATGGCTTAGATGTCGTTATTAGAACATATTTCACAATATCGTATTCATTATTGATTTGGGAGGCCAACCCTCTTAGTGTGCCCTCAAGGTTTACTTTTGAGAGGTGAGGTGTTACAATAGTGCTTCACACAAAATTGTACCATCTAGACCATACATCCATCACAATGCCATTCCTCGTAGCCATCTCGGAAGGACTTGTAAAATGTTATAAGCAGTAGTGAGCCCAAATAAAACAGGGCTTAATGAGTAATAGTATAATTTACCACTAAATGCAAATATTCTGAAAACACATGATTGCATGCACAATGCTTAATACAAGGATGCCAATCTTCATCAGATAACAATAAACACAATCACGATCATTTATCAATAAATCACATAAGTTCAAACTTAGAACATTAATGAGCCAAGGGGTCTTATATGATCAGCTTATGTTTGCTAGCTATTGCTCACAATTAGTATTAGTCAGTAACGTACAAGTTGACCAAATAATACTCTTGAATTTAGGCAAGCCTCAAAATTTAGAGTTAATGCATCTAATGCCAATAAAACCATAAATATAATATATGAAAAAAATGTTGATACAATAAAGATGCTCAAGCCAATAAATTAAAGAAATTACTCACACCTATACACTATTTCCTCTCATTTGACCTCAAAGTCCTCGAGCCCTTAAAACCCCAATCCCATCAATTGTGTTGGTGACACGGGGTCATGTACACTTGGCTCATACTTATAGTTTATAGTACAATCCTATGTCAATAGCTTGGTCAACTCTTCGGTCGTTCAATATTTGTGGGTCAAAGCATGTCATGTACATCTTAGGTGGTCTACTACTCAATTTAAGTCTAATAAATCCAAGATTTCAAAAAATACACCTGGATTACAGTATAGGTACTATGTATATTGGGTTTAATATCACTAAGTCAAATTATAGATTTTTTTAGGACCTGATTTTGAACTTAATTGATCCCAAATTTGTTGGAAAGTTTTCTCAGCTAGATGCTATTAAGAATTTTCTCAAAATTTTCTAAGATCATTTAGCCCTTGGTTTGCAGGACAAAGAGTGTGTCATATTTTTCCCAATTTTACTGTAACAAATTCTCACATTAGATTATTGGCAAATTTATAGATTATCAGTAGACCCTTCATATAGCCACTAGAACTTTACTTTGAATTTTTTCAACGTCATTTTTTATGTGTTATTGGTCCAAATTTCATACTTCATTGCTACTAACAATGTCTACATGTAACACCCCAAAAGTCGATGAACATATAGAATTTTGAGATTCATAAATATAAAATAAATTTAAATAAATAATTTAGGAAGTTATAAATGCTTCAAAATCAGGAAATACAAGTTAAAATAAACTTAGAATAAAAGTGAAAATAATAGAAAAATCAAAAAATATCAAGAAAATTCAAAATAACACAAATGCATCATTGATTGCGATAATACGTAGAAAAAGAAACCTAGAAAATTGAAGTCATTGCGGTTACTGTGGTAACACGGTGATTATATATGTGATTTGTTATGTAGAAAAACCCTAATTTGCGTTGTTCAACCCTACAGTCACACTCCACTTCCTATAACTGATAGCAACCACCACTGTTGACCGTAACCTTGTCCCATGCACATCCCAAGTTAGCTCTAACACTTCCCACCTTCTCTTGACAACTTCACAAGCATTGCTAGAGGAAGAAATGTACAATTCACGAAGAGTTTGGACTGTGACACATCTCCGAATGCTGGTGCAAAGGTAAAAGTTCATTTCTTACAAAATAGACATCTTTCCCATCAATTTTTCATGATTTATGAGAGTAGAAACGTTTTCTTGATGAAATAGATTACTAGAAACCATCCTAAACATTTTTCAGAGGCAAAAAAAGGATAAACAAATAAAAATGAGGTATAAAACTCTTATGTCCATGGAGGTGAATGTTTTTGAGTCTACAGTTAGTGCATTGAAGTCCCATGCACGAGATGAAATGATAAACGAATAAATAGAGTGAGACTTTCTAGAGATCAAGTGACTACCATGGTAGCTTACTACGATAGTGTACTATTCACTAGGCTAGAATGTAGACTACCATGGTAGCCTACCGTAGTAGTGTGATTAGGGTACAATGGTTATTGTAGTAACAGATCCAAGACCTGTTTTTTACTTTTTGTGCAAGCATGATGACTACCGCAATATTAACACTCCCTACTGCGGTAATTAGAGGAAAACTGTGCACATCAGCCTCTGTTATGACCATTACACATACCATCGACCGTCTATGTTAAAGAATCATTACACTATGGTCTGAAAGCATTGAAATACTTAAGTATTGAAATTATTCATATTGAATCTCAAAGGTTGAAGATTCAAGACTATCAAGATAACAAGGCAAGGGCCCAAGGGAGCTAAATAAATAGGTGGACGTGATTACCGTGCTCCCTAGTATTATTTAAATTTTAATGTTGTACACGTGGTGTGCTTACATTGCTTGAATGCCTAGAAGCATGCTAAGATGTTGTTTGAATGATTTATGAATAACATGAATGCATGAATGCTAGAACAACATGAGTTATATATCCATGCTTGGTGTTTAAAAACTTTTATTACATGAGATAATTATTGCTTTATTTATATTTCCATGAGATATGATTAACTTATTGTTCAATGATGCATTATACAAATGAAATGATGACTATGCTTGTCATGAGATGTTTACTGATGTTCAAGCAAAGACAAATTGAGAATTGAATCACGTACTGTCATAGTGGTCCACGAGGGATCATTTTAGGCATTCTTATGATAAGGAATGATGGGTTTGTCCCTTGTTTCTAATGATAGAATGATGGATGTGACCCTACATTTTGGAGATGGGGCGATGAGTGTGTATATAATACCCTGAAACATTTGTGTGAAATAAAATGAAATGATTCCCTTCAATTATATGTCCAATTAATTCAGTAGAAGTCCATTTGCTCAAAAAGTCTTAGTTAAATTAGGAATGAAGTGAAACAAAGATAAATTTATAAAACTTAGGGTGCAACATTATTGAGGACTAAATGATCAATGAAATTAATTCATTAGAAGTTCATTGGTCAATATGGGTGTCATAAGAAGGGAATTAGAAAGTTGTTCAAAGCATGGTCTCATGTGAAAGAAAATACAAAATAGAAACATTTACACACATAGTGGTGTGTTCCACAAGAATAAAGAAGGAATAGAAAATAGAAACATTTACATGATATCGCATCCAAGAGAAAAAAAGGAAAGATGGAAACTTAGAAAGTCCCAAAACCATGTTGTTCACATGTGTGCACAATGAAAACAAAATAGAAAACTTTCAATATTAGAAGGTTGCCCATGAGCACACAAGAAAACCAAGAATGGAAGTTTTCAATTTTAGAATGTTGCCCATGAGCACACCAAGAAACCAAGAATGGGAGTTTCCAATATTAGAAGGTTCCATGAATGGAAGTTCCCATGTGTACACAAGTACTTGATGCCTAAGGAAATAAAATAGGAAACTTGCTCAAGCCTCGATTGTGTTCACACATGAGAAGGTGTAACACCTCATAATTTTGTCAAATAACTTAAAAATAAATAAAGCTGACAAAAATTAAATGAAAAACGAGAAGTAAGATTTATTGAGAAAGATTCTAAACTAATTGGAGACAAACGAAATCTTAGTATCAAGATGATCTAACTAATGATATAAGGTTAGTAGAATTATTAAATTTTATTTGTATAAGAATTATTTTATAATTATACAAATAATGAAACAATTGTGGAAGTAATTATCAAATATAAAGTAAGAAGACTGAATTATATATATATATATACATATATAATTATTTTTGCCTATCTGAAAATAAAAATATGAAATAAATATATAAAAAAATATATGAAATGAAGAAATGAAAAAATATAGAGAAATATGGATTATTAATTGTTGGCAATAAAAAAATATATTAAAGAAATAAAAAAATATCTAATAAATATAATATTAAAGAATTAGAAAGGGGAGAATATTAGCAAATTAAGAAAATAGAAAGATATGTGCAATAAACCATATTTACACAAATTAGAACGTGAAATTGGGTGTATAATTAGCAAAGCTCGGATAATAGAAACCTTAGGAAGTAATTTTGGTTATAGAAACTGCATCCAATGGCCAGAAATATGTAACTCGCAAGATCCAAGATCCCATGGTCAAGATCAAGCCCGCACCGAATGCACAAGAGCACCGAATCATCGAGATCCAATGGCGCGAAAATCTTCACACCGCACTCGAGGACGATCCAATGGTGCACGACAAAGGCATGATTTGTTGATTGCCTATGGAGATCTGCACACCGCACTTGAGGACGATCCAACAGCTCACAACATAGGCTCGATTTTGTTGATCACGAACGGAGATCCACACACTGCACTTGAGGACGATCTAACGGCTCACAACGTAGGCGTTTTCATTGATTGAACTGAGATTTGCGTACAAAACTCGAGGAAGATCCGATGATCCAGATTAAATGCTCTGAAAATAAAATAGAAATAATAAAAAAATATGAGAAAAATGTTTGCAAAAATTCAAAAATTGGTTTCTAGGTTCCAAAAAAATATCCAAATACACTTGCTGTTCTCCTATACTTGGGAGGCACGAAATTTTGAAGAATTGACAAGTTTCCTATAAGGAGAACACCACAAACTTGCCATTCTCTACCCTTTTGAACTCTATATTAACCCCCCATGCTCACAATTCATCTCATCCCAAGAAATAAGAGTTGAGATTTCCTCTTGTTCTCTAAGCCCTCTTCTTGACACCCCTTCTCACCTTTCTTTTCCCTCTTGTGTGTGAGAAGTTCTTGGTTTGGGGATTCATCTTGAGTGATTTTCTTGGTGTTTTTATGTTGGGAACTCTTATCTAAACTTTGGGGAGAAAGCATCATAAGGTGGAAGTGATTTCTCTAACACCCCTTTTTCTTATTCGAATTACTAGCATGTTCATTGTTTGTTTGGCTTTTGAAATCAAAATAATTTCAGTTCTAGTATTCTAAAATGTATTTCAGTTTCAGATTTTATCTTTGTTTGAATTTATGCATTCATAATATTCATGCCATGTTTAGTATCATGCATAGGCTTTATTTCAAAGAATGATGCATAATTATGATTGTTTCATGATTTGATTTTCAGATTGTTCATATTCTGAATTTTATTGATCTTAGTTTCATATTTTGAAGTTTAATTGATGATTCAAGATTTGACAAAAGAAAATGGTGAAAATGACCACGTACCATCATAGCAAACATGTGGGTTGCTATGTATGTTCTTTTCATATGATTAGTTCATATAGTTTTAAGACCAAAGTACTTGGTTGGTGGGTAAGTTCCCTTGAGTCCAAAAGTCCAATGAAATTGGCTATGAAAAGCTATATTTTACTCTAAGGAGGTACTTTGTTAAGAACATAAAGGGCTTAAGAACCCTTTTGGTCTAAAGTCCCAACTTTAAACAAAGGGATGCTTCAAACGCTTAATGTATGCAAGTGTTTGAAATATGAATGTGTTATTTGATTTTGAATTTGATAAATGGTTGTTTGAAAAAGATCCACTGAGCTTTGTGCTCACCCCTTCCTCTTTTTTTCAGGAAATTAAATTATGAAGACCATTGAATTTGGATAGTTTCTATTTTAGCAAGTTTCTATTTTTTAAAATTTTTTCTTTTAATGTAAGGGCATGTTGCCCAATTTTGAATTAGTCTTCCGCTGAAATTTAATTTTTAGAGGTTATGAATTTCTTTTGATCAACAATGTAATAGTTTACATTAGAAAGTTATGTACTTTTTTTTTATAAATAAAGAAGTTAAATTTTTCTTATCTTTAATTGCCTTGATTTATGGGAATTTGTATTCTTGAATTTACTCTAATGCGTGGGCTATTGAAACATAGAAAGTCAAGTGTGTGTCACTTGTAAAGTAACATGGACCCAACTTGCCAAATGGTTAAGTCCACTGTCAAAGAATGGTGGTTATGTTCAATGCTCAATGAATGTGGGAGTTGGGGTGTTATAGAAGGAAACTCAATCAAGCTCAAACTTTGTGTTCACACATCAGAAGGAAACTCAATCAAGCTCAAACTTTGTGTTCACACATGAGAAGGAAACTCAAACAAAGCTCAAACTTCGTGTTCACACATGAGAAGGAAACTCAATCAAGCTCAAACAATGTATTTACACTAGGAAAAGGAAACCCTATTTTCTCACTTGCCCAAACTGTGTGCACTATAACACCCCAACACCAAGAGACAGGTTTAAGTTCAACCATAAGGCGAGTTGGGTCCTATGTTATATTTACAAGTACACAACTTGTATCTCAATTCCTTTATTCTAACACTTATTAAAATACTCATAAATACACTTTCATTGAGTTTAAAATTCAACAAGATAATACAAGTGAATAAAGAAAACTTCAAACTCTTTATTTATAAAATAAAGAAATATATTATTGAATTCATATAATAAAAAGAAAGAATACATAACTCTAAAATTTCAAACATATATTGAGCGGAAGTCTTTATTCAAAATTTGGGCAATATGCCCTTACACAGAAACTTTCTAAAAAAAGAGTTTCTAATTCCTTAGCAAGCTTGATCATGCATTTCAAATTCCTGAAAAAAAAGGAAGGGGTAATCATATAGCCCAGTGGATCATTCATCAAACTACTAATTTACTAATTCAAATCAAAAGTATATCCAATTTCAATCACTTATAAGCATTAAGCATTTCAAGCAATATCCTGTTAGTGTTGTATATTTGACCAAAAGGGATTTTTTAATCCCATGATGTTCTTCATTAAAATACTCCTATTTTAGGATAAAATTACAATTCATCTTGTCACGTTCCATTGGAAATTAAGGTCACATGTCCACATTCCAAGTATTTTAAAATACATCCACACTTAACAATGTTATTCATATACACTAAGTATATGCAAATAACAACCATAGCATCACTTAGACTAATATGATGGTACGTGGTTTTTATTTTCACTTTCTCATATTTATTTTCAAATAAATATGACACAAGATCATAATAATTAATATCATAATTTAAATAATCAAGAGCACATGGAAAACATACACAACATGCTTGAAAATTAAAAAATAAGCCTAAGGATGTTGTGCTATTATGTATGAATTAAAACATAAAAATATGTTAAATTGAAAATAAAACTTGATCAAACATGCTTCGAACAAAAATATAAACATGCTGAAAACTAAAAACAAACATGAATATACTAAAGACTTGAACTACTGAAGAAGGAGTTCTAGAAATCTCCTCCACCTCAATCCGAGTTTCTTTGTAGAATTAGGCAGAGGTTTCCCTTGTGTACCACTTTCAAAACTTAAAGAACTTCTAACAACCAACAAAACTACTCCAACAACTCTCTAAAATATTGAAATAAGAACTTCTTACTCAAGAGAGAAAAGAGAAGTGAGAAGAGGTGCCAAGAAGAGGGCAAGAACAAGCAAAGATGAAAGTGTCAACTCTTTGCTTTGGGATGAGAAGAATGAGAGCATGAGGGGGTTTATATAGAGTTTCATGAGCACTAGAGGACGGTTTGGGCATGCTCACACTAGGAAACCTTTCTATTCCTCTATGGGGATGTTTTGGAATGCATAGATTAAGTGTGCACATGATTTAGAATGTGGGCTGATTTGGTTTCGCACTCCTAGTGTGAACACAAGATATGAGCTTTATTTGATTTCCTATTTATGTGTGAACACAAAAAGGATTTAGAATACTTACTATTTTTTGTTTGAAAGTTAATCTAGGTGCTATAATGTGAGCAAGGAAACTTTTCAATATGTTTTGATAAATGATTCCTTTTCTTATGCACACCAAATCAACAAGATTTGACAATCTTTTATTTTGAATTAGAAACTTCTAATCTTATTCCTTGGGTTTTTAGAAACATTTTTCATGAATTCAAATAATGGAAATGTCTATGGATCTTCGGGTAGGGTAGGGTACACATGATCATAGTATTCCACCCATGATGTGTCTTGCACATGTTAGGAGTGGCCATGACTTCATAGGTTCACAAAAATTAAATAAAAATTAATATCTCCTTATTTACATGAAATTGTGATTTATATCCTATAGTTTTGGGATAACATCAACCTAATGTAGATTTTAAGGTATGGTTTGGCCCGAGGTGATTTTCTCACAAAAACTGTCCTTTTTTAAGACAAATTGAGGTCACTACGCAAATAAAAATCTAAATCTTGGCCAATTGTTTTGATTTTTTGTTATGTCATTCATTTTGTTAGTTTATGTCATCCCGTTTTGTTTCGGGTCATTTCGATCCCTCTAAGTACCCTAAATGACAATTCTTTCTAATTTGGACCCCCTAAAGGGCGTTTAGCAAATGAAAACCGTAACCTCGACCAATTGTTCTAATTTTTTAATATGGTGTCCCATTAGTTGGTTCATGTCACACTACTTCATTTCAAGTTATTTTAGGTCCCTAAGGGGCACTAAATGAGAGTTTTGGAAGATGCCAAATTTAGCCCTGAAATGAGTCCAGTTTCATATTGTACCAAAATTTCATTGAATTAATGATAAATTTCATTTGATTGAGTACAAAGAATCTAGGATATTACTACGTACCATCCTAAGAAAAATTTTGTCCTCGAAATTTGTACATAACTAAGGATTTCTAGGTGTGGATACTTGGTTTTCATTTCACTTTCGAGGGAATAGGTAGCTTTTTCCACCCCATGATGTCTTCACTAACGGGATATCCTTCGTTCGTAAACTCTATACTTTATGGTCAAGCATTCTGACTACTACTTCCTTGTAAGTAGCATCATCTTGAATGTTAGGTTCATACTTTCTCTAGTTTTCTTTTAAGGTCTAAGGCATAAAACCTCAACATATCCTCTAGTATCTAGGTGATTTTCTCAGACTTACTTACTTGATCTATGGATCTAATTAGTAGGAACTAAGCGACTTTAGTGAGACGATGGTCAGTATTAGGGTGTTCTTAGCATCGAACATATGGTCAGTATTGTTATCCCATTCACTTTCCTCCATCAGGCTTGCGAGTCATTCATCTTGCCTTTTATTCATCCTTGATCTAATGCAATAGGTCCAATGGCAAGACTTGCTATAGAGATAGGCTTGTCTTTCATTTAGAGTCACACCTATCCTAAAATCTGTAATTATTCTGTATAATCGTTTGAGGTTGAACATTTCCCATCATCCACAAGGCGAGCCAGGCTAGTGTACAAGTACACAACTTGCCTTTCTAATTCTTTTATCCCAATTCTTATTGAACATTATGAGCACGCAACCCAATTTATTTAATTTAATTCAATAAAATAAAACAAAGAGATAAAGAACCTTTTCTTTATTCATTATTTGAATTAAATGAAACATGTACATAAGTTAAATTTAAACTATTAAAAGAAAGAGAGTACATAACTCTAAAATATAAACTATTTCAGTGGAAGTCTAACTTATTCAAAACTTGGACAACATGTAATCATATTAGAAATAAAATAGAAACTTTCAATAAATAAGCAATCTAAATCTTTAGTAAGCTTCATCGTGTAGTTCAATTTCCTAAAAAGATAAAAGAGGAAGGGTGAGCATATAATCTAGTGGATCATTCTAAAAACAACTAAGTTACTAATTCAACCCAATAATACATTCAAATTTAAACACTTGCATACATTAGGTGTTTCAAACAGTTTTTTATTTTCAATTGTTTGTTAGACTGAAAGAGGGTCTAATCCCTTAATGTACTTATCAAAATACCTCTCCTTGAGTGGAAAGACAATCTTTATGTCTCATTCCATTGGATTTAGGGTCCCTTGCCTGTATTCCAAGTGTTTTGTGCTATACCCATATACACACAATATATGCAACTCATATACACATAGTATATGTAAAGAACATCCATAGTATCCCTCTAGATCACTATGACAGTATGTGGTTCTTAATATCAAAGTCTTTTATTTGAATTCTCTTAATCATGAATCATAAAAGAATTAAAATTTAGTATGCTATCATCATGAAAGCATAAAGCATCACTCGCATGTATCATATCTCAAAATCAACATAAGCATGGGAAACTAAGCATGGCATGGCTTTATGAATGCTTAAACATGGCATATGTATCAAACTGAAAATTAAATCATGTGAATAGACTAAAATTGAAATATGTATAATAAACAGATTTTAAAACATGCATCAACATAATATTAATTCAAATTAGTAAAGAGGCGATTTTGAAATCACTTCCACCTTATTTTGAAATCTTAGTTGCACGAATATGAATTTCAATAGCACTTCCACCCTCTAAGACATCTAGAATCTCAAGAACACTCAAGAACCAAAAACTTCACACTCAAGAACTCTTAAGAATTGAAAAGAGGTGCCAAGAGAGATGCTAGACAAAGCAAGAAGGATCTTATTAGTTCTTGCTTTGGGATGAAGAGAATGGTGCTTATGCTTGGGTTTATATGGAATTCTAATGGGTATGCATTAGCAAGTTTGGAGTGTCTTCATTGTAGAAACCTTTTTAAAACTCTTTCCTTTTCCATTTTATTTGTTTCCTATGCATAAAAATTAGTAAGTGAAGGTTTTAGAAGTTGCTAATACATTCTTTTGGGTTGATTTCATTTTAGAAACCTTTCTAATTCTCTATTTTACTTATTTCCCAAACACATATACAAGTAACCAATTATTTAAGAGTTGCTAAGATATTCTTTTAAGTTGAATTTGTTTTAGAAACTAGTCTAATTCTCTTTTTTATCTATTTACCAAGCACATATATTAGTAAGTAATTATTTGAGAAGTTGCCAATACATGATTTTGAGTTGATTCATTTTAAAAACATTTCGAATTCTCTATTTTACTTGTTTCCCAAGCACATATATTAGTAAGCAATTATTTTTAAAGTTACTAATATATTCTTTTGAGTTGATTTCATTTTTGACACCATTCTAATTTTGTTTCTTGTGCACACTTGCTCATGGCATGTTTCTAATTTTGTTTTTGATCAAATGAGACTTGCTAATTCCATAATTTGAATAAAATTCTCATTTATCATTTAGGTCTCAACACAATTTTCATATAATTGTAGGGGATTAATGTACCTTTATTTATTTATATAATGTTTTTGAACAAAACTTGCTAATTTTTGTAACCTAAATATATCATTTATTTATTCTACTTATTTTATATTTCTAGTTACATATTAAACCATATTATAATATTTGGCAACTCTTCTTATTTGATATTTTTATTTAAATACCCAAACTTTTCATATATTTATTTGTACACTAAAATTTCTAAAAGCTTCTATCAAATAAATTTATTTCTCATTTTGGCTATAATTTAAAATATACACAATTTTGTATCCCAAAAATTTCATAAAATTTTCAAGTATCAATATTTATTGATTTCATTTAATCAAATTTCGTACAAATTTTTCAAGGTATTACAACCTACCCACCTTAAAAAGAATTTCATTTTCAAAATTTGTACACACTCACTCGGGTATCATTTCCTTAGGTGTTTCTAGTAAAAAGTTGTAGATACTTAGTCATCATTTCACTCTCTAGCTCTCAGGTGGCTTCTTCAACTCCATGATGTTTCTAGAGAACTTTAACTAAGGAAATATTTTTCGTTCTCAGGTTCCATGTCTTGCGATCGAGGATCCTTACTTCTGCTTCTTCATACATGGCCAAGTGGATTATGTGCGAAGGACCTAGTTTATACTTTCTCAGCGTTGATACATGGAAGACGTTATGTACCGATGACATTACATTTGGTAGATCAAAATCGTAAGCACATTCTCTAATTTTTCTAAGTATTTCAAAGGGTCTGACAAGTCTGGGTTATAGTTTTTCCTTAACTCTAAACCTCTTGATGCCCTTTTGAGGACTTATCCTTAGAAATACCTTGTCACCCACTTGAAACTCTAAGGGTCTCCTTCTCTTGTCAGCATAGCACTTCTGACGACTCTGAGTTGTAGCCAACCTGTTTTGTATCAATTTGACATCATTGTTCGTTTCTTCCACCAAATCTGGCTTAGTAAGTGCACGATTTTCAAGTTCAGCCCAACAGGTTGGTGATCTCCCTAATAACTATTGTTATAGGCAAACT
The DNA here is from genome assembly GCA_030144865.1 of Tinospora cordifolia. Taxonomy (NCBI): domain Eukaryota; kingdom Viridiplantae; phylum Streptophyta; class Magnoliopsida; order Ranunculales; family Menispermaceae; genus Tinospora; species Tinospora cordifolia. Next base: position 13,737 of record JAJIYU010002018.1, on the reverse strand, counting down.
CTACCAAGTGTAGGTGCTTACTCTAGTTGTCCTTGAAATCAAGGATGCAAGACTTCAACATGTCTTCTAGTGCATGAATGACTCTCTCAGACTGACCATTGGTTTGACGATGGAAAACAATGCTCATGGTAAGTTTGGTGCCCAGCTCCTTCTAAAGACTCTAACATAACTATGACATGAATTGAGAGTCTCTGTTAGTTACTATCATCTTAGGCACACCATCAAGTCTGACCATATACTTCACATAGAGTTCTCCTAACATACTAACTTGGTCCGCTGATCTAATTGGCAAGAAATATGAGCCACTTTAGTGAAATGATCCACAATCACCCAAACAATATCTTCTCCTTTCTAGTTTCAGGGTAAACCACTAACAAACTCCATGGCAATATTATCCCACTTCCATTTACAGATAGGGAGTGGTTGTAACATTTTACAGGGTTTCTAGTGTTCTACTTTCACTTGTTGACAAGTTAAGTAATTCAAAACATACTTAGCCACATCTCTCTTCATTCCTTGCCACCAGTAGGTCTTTCTAAGGTTTTGATACATCTTGTCACTGCAAGGATGCATTGTATATTTTGTTTGATGGGCTTCATCTGGTATGGTATACTTACTCAATCAATTTTGAGGCACACAAACCCTATTTCTAAGTCTTAGGGTATTTTCAGCATCTAGCTTGAAGTCAGTATGCTTACCTTGTTATATTCCTTCTATCAGACTATTGAGCCATTTTTCTTGCCATTGCTCATCCCTGATCTGGTGCTCAAGATCCGATTATCAAGACATGTTGTAGAAATAGGCTCGTTTATCATTCAAGATTACACCCAACCTAAACTCTTCAATCAATTGGTACATCTAGCCCTTTTTCTTCTTTCTGTTTGTTGAACTTTCTACTTAAGGAATAGGCACCACATTGGCCTTCCTCAGATGGTAGTGTAGTTATAAATCATAGTCTTTCAAGAAATCCATCCATCTCCATTGCCTGAGATTCAACTCCTTCTAGGTGTAAATGTACTTTAAGCTCTTGTGATATGAAAACAAATCGAATTTCTCACCATAAAGGTAGTGTCTCCAAATCTTCAAGGGAAATACAATGGCTGCTAACTCTAGCTCATGAATAGGGTTAGTCTTCTCATAGACCTTCAGTTTTCATGAAGCATAAGCAACTACTTACTTCTCTTGCATCAAGAATGCTCCTAGTCCACTCAGTGAAGCATCCATATACAGGGCATATGTAATACTATGAGTCGGAGTGACTAGGATGGGGGTCGAAGTCAATCTTCTTTTTAGTTCTTGGAATGATTGTTCAGACTTCTCATCATAAGTAAATTTAATGCATTTCCTGGTTAACTTGTTCATAGGTTCTACTAGTTTAGAGAAGTCTTAAATGAATCTCCTATAGTATCCAGCTAGGCCTAAGAAACTCCTAATCTCTGTAACTGTCTTTGATTGTTTCCAGTCCATGACAACTTCCACCTTCTATGGATCTACAAAGATGCCTTTCGCTACTGCTACGTGGCCATGAAACTTAACCATCTTCGTCTAGAATTCATACTTGTTGAACTTGGCATATAATTGGTGCCTTTTGAGGGTCTCCAACACTATTCGCAAGTGTTTGAAGTTTTTTGCTTCTATCTTCGAGTAAATAAGGATGTCGTCCACTAATACCACCACAAACTTGTCAAGGTATTGTCTGAACACTCAGTTCATTAAATTCATGAATGTTGCTAGGGCATTGGTCAAACCAAAGGCATTGGTCATCTCCTAAAGAGGTTGTCTTTTGTATATCAGACTCCTTGATTCTTAGTTGGTGATATCCCGACCTAAGATCAATCTTCGAGAAATTAGTGACTCTTCTTAATAAATCAAATAGGTCATCAATCCTTGGCAGAGGGTACTTGTTCTTTATGGTTGCCTAGTTCAACTTCCAGTAATCGACACACAGTCTCATGGAACCATCCTTCTTCTTTACAAATAATATAGGAGCTCCCTAATGCGATGTACTCGACCTAATAAAACCTTTCTCTTAGAGCTTGTCAAGTTTAGACTTCAACTCGATCAGTTCTACTGGTGCCATTTTGTAAGAAGGTATGGTTTTTGGGTTGGTTTCTGGGTGAAGTTCAATCTTGAACTCTAATACTCTAGTAGGTGGAAGTCTGGGTAAGTCATTTAGGAATACATCATTGTACTCATTAACAACTGCTAGATATTGGATTCTCTTCTGTTTAATAGAGTCTTCCTCTGAGAGTCTCTCGAACTAATCCTTCTGCTTCAAACAATTTAACATGGCTATGGTGGGACTCCTCTGTAGTCTCCTATAGCACCTAACCCCCGAGACTTTCAATTGGACTTAACCACAAGGCAAGCCGAGCTGGTATTACATTACATGTACACAACTTGCATCATATTCTATTTCAATTATGCCAAGTCTTATTAATTCATAATGAGCACACAACCCAAATAATTTAATTTTAATTTAATAAGACTATTACAAGGGGATAAAAGAAATGCTCCAATCTTTATTTGTTCAATAAAAGAAAGTACATACTTGAACTTCAAATAATTAAAGAGAACATAACTCAAATTAAAAACTAAATTCAGCGGAAGTCTTAATTTAAACAATCAAAATTTGGGCAACATGCCCTTTCATATAATTTTCAAATTTAAAATTCTATCTAATATCAATAGTCTTCATGATTCAATTTCTTGAAAATAATGAGAGGAACGGGTGAGCATATAGCCTAGTGGATCATTCCATAAACAAATAAATTACTAATTCAAATAAAAAACATATCCAAATTCAAAGACTTACATACATTAAGTGATTCAAACAATATCTTTGGTTGTTGTTGACATTAAGACTAAAAGGGGTTCTAATCCCTTGATGTTCTGATCAAAATACTCCACTCTTGGATGCAAATACAATTCATCTTGTCATATTCCATAGGAATAAGGATCTCAGGTCCATATTCAAAGTACTTTGATTTATATCCATCCACACTTAGTGATGAGACCCATATACACTAGGTATATGTAAAGAAACCCATAACATCACTTAGATTATTATGATAGTACGTGATTCATAAACTTCAAGCTCTTAAACTTAATTTTCACATATTCATGAATTTAAAATTAGAATAATAAAACTAAGAATAATTCAAAAATTATGAAAATAATACATAGCATGCTTCATAATTCAAATCAAACCTAACCATAGAAACAAGGCATGGCATGGTATCATGAATACTTAAAACATGCATACATGATTGATCGAATTTAAATCATGATTAAACATGTTGAAAACTGAAACTAAATGTGCTAAACTGAAAGTAAAATATGCATGAACATGCTAGTAGCTCAAACTAGCAAAGTAGAAGTGTAGGAAATCTCATCCACCATAAGAAGTGTTTTCTCAAAACTTCAGTAGAGGTTCCTTTCTTCTATGTACTTCAAGAACAACCAATAACTTTAAGAATGTAAAAGTAATCTAAAATCCTAACTTCTCATTGAAAATCACTCAAAAAAACAAGATAGGGAGTTGCCAAGATGAGGGCTAAAGAAAATCAAGAGGAACTGGTTGGGTATGGTTTGGAACAAAGAAGAATGAATGCATTAGGGGGGTTTATATAGATTTTCGAAACACAATGGGGGCATGGTTTGGGCATCTTGGATTAGGGTTTCCTCACAAGGGTGGCGGCTAGGTTTTGCACACAACTCACAAAGGGACGGCTAGGGTTTTTTGCATGAAAGTTATGATGGTCTTTCCATTGTTTGGTGCCAAGTTCAAACATCTTTTTGTTTAGGTTAATTTCCCATTTCTGATTTTTGGTTTCTTCTTTGTTTGTGATGGCTAGGGTTCCTCTTGTGAGTATAAATCAGACTTTGGAAACTTCTATTTGGGTTGTTCACATGTGCACACACACACACACAGACATGAGTCATTTTTGCCTAAGTCGGGCATGGTGTACATGATAAATGTTTGTGTGTACGTGAAATCATTCTTAATAATTTTTAAACAAGGTGAAACATCCCATGTTGTTAGGTAGGTGTGGGCATACATGATCATATATTTGGCACATAAAATCATTCTTCATGGTTTTCAAACAATGGAGACGTCCCATGCAATTTGGGTAGGTGTGGTGCACATGATTACCCATAATCCTCACCCATGTATTTTTGGGACCACATAAATTTAATAAAAAATTCATATTTCATAATTCGCTAAGAGTTAAGGCCTTTATCATATATTTTTGGGTTCAAATAAAAATTATAAAAATTTCAAACTATTATTTGGCTGGAGTTATCCAAATTTTCTTTTCTTGATTAGAATCCACTAAAGGGTCTTAGGCAAATAAAACTCTAATTTGGAGAAAATGAAATGATTTTCTGATATGTTGTCCCATTGATCGGTTTCATGTCATATCATTTAATATCAAAATGTTTTGCGCCCTTAAGGTTCACTAAATGAAGGTTCTTGGACTTGGTACATTTATCCATGAAATGAACTCAATTTCATTTCTCACCCAAGTTTACCCAAATGGGGATTGAATTGTTTTGAATTGTTTCATTTCATTCCATTCCAAATTTTTAGGGTATTACAACCTAACCTCCTTAAAAAAATTTCATCCTCAAAATTTGTACAAAATTAGGAATTCCTAGTAAACAAGTGTGGGTATTTTGTCTTCATTTCGCTATCCAGCTCCCAGGTAGCTTCTTCTACCCCGTGATATTTCCACAGTACTTTAACTAAGGGAATATCCTTAGCTCTAAGGCTCTACAATTTGTAGTCAAGGATTCTAACAATCATGTGCTCATAAGTAGCATCATCCCAAATGTTCACTTCCTCCAAGTGGATGATTTGAGAGGAATCTAGTTCATACTTTCTCAACATCAACAAGTGGAACACATTGTGAGCTGAAGTAATCTGGTTTGATAGATCCAACTCATAAGCACATTCCTCAATTCTTCTAAGTATCTGGAAGGATCCAACAAATCTGGGTGATAGTTGCCCCTTAAATCTAAATCTTTTAATATCCTCAAGAGGATTGATCCTTAGGAACACTTTGTTCCCCACTTGGAACTCTATGGTTCTCCTTCTTTTGTAAGCATAGCTCTTTTGATGGCTCTGAGCTTTAATCAACCTCTTCTGGATTAGTTTGACTTGGTCATTTATTTCTTCCACCAATTCTAGCTTAGTCAATACATGGTCTTCAAGTTTGGGCCAACAACTTAGTGATATGTAGGGTTTTCCATAAAGAGCCTCAAATGGAGCCATATTGATACTTGCCTGGTAACAGTTGTTATAGGAAAACTCTACTAAGTGTAGGTACTTGCTCCAGTTTTCTTTAAAGTTGATGACACAAGACCTTAACATATTCTTTTAGGTTTGGATAACTCTCTCAGATTGCCCATTTGTCTGAGGGTGAAAAACAATGTTCATGGTGAGCTTAGTGCCTAACTCCTTCTATAGACTCTGCTAGAATTAAGAGGTGAAGTGAGAGTCTCTATCAGACAAAATCATTTTAGGCACACCATGAAGTCTTACTATGTCCTTCACATAGAGTTTTCCTAGCTTACTGATTTGGTCTGTGGATTTGATTGGAAGGAAATGAGTCACTTTATTGAGACGATCCACAATCACCTAAACAATTTCTTCTCTTTTCTGGTTCTTGGGCAAACTACTGACGAAGTCCATGGCAATGTTATCCCATTTTCATTCAGGGATAGGGAGTAGTTGTAACATTTCAGAGGGTTTCTGGTGTTTTGCTTTTACTTGTTGATAGGTTAAGTATTTAGAGACATGCTTAGCCACGTCTCTCTTCATTCTTTTCTACCAATAAGTCTTTCTAAGGTTTTGATACATCTTATCTCCACTTGGATGAATCATATACTTGGTTTGATGAGCCTCATCTAGTATGGTCTACTTACTCTATTCATTCTGAGGTACACAGATCCTCTGCCTGAGCCTTATGATATTCTCAACATCTAGCCTAAAGTCAGAATGCTTACCCTATTCAATTATTTGTATTAGACTAGTGAGTCATTTGTCTTCCCTCTATTCAGACCTAAACTGGTGTAGAAAATTCGATTAGCAAGACATGCTATATAGATAAGATCAGTTTTCATTCAGAGTCACACCTAGCCTAAAGTCTTAAATCAGCTAGTACATCTGGCCTTTCTTTTCCTTTTGTTTGTTGAACTTCCTACTTAAGGCATTAGCTACCACATTAGGCTTCCCCAGATGGTAATGTAATTGGAAATCATAGTCCTTAAGGAATTCCATCCATCTTCGTTGCTTGAGGTTCAACTACTTCTGGGTGTAGATGTACTTCAAGTTCTTGTGATTTGAAAAGAAGTCAAACTTCTCACCATAAAGATAGTCTCCAAATTTTTAGGGCAAACACAATAGCTCCTAACTCTAGGTCTTGAGTAGGATAATTTTTTTCATAAACCTTTAGTTGTTGCGAGGCATAAGCGATTACTTGCTTCTCTTTTATCAAGACTGCTCCCAATCCACTCAGTGAAGCATTAGTAAAGAGGGTCTAGGTATATAGGGGTCGTAGTCGATTTCTTTTTCAGTTCTTGAAATGATTGTTTACACTTCTTATCCTAATAGAATTGTAACACCCCAACCCCCAAGAGACAAGTTTAAGCTTAACCACAAGGCAAGTTAGGTCCAATGTGTCATTTGCAACTACACAACTTGTATCATATTTCATTGTCTCAAGTATTATTACTTTCCAATAAGCACACAACCCAAATAATTTAAGTTTAATTTATATTACTATTACAAGAGAGATAAAAGAAGAACTTCAATATTTATTTAATGAATAAAATAAAGGGATACATGCTTGAAATTCAAATAATAAAAAGGGAGTACATAACTCAAAAATAAACCTTAGTGGAAGGCTTACTAAATCAAAAGTGGGCAACATGCCCTTACATTAGAAAAAGATTCTAACCATCTATGGTCCTCATATTTAATACCCCGAAAAATATTAAAGACGGGTGAGCGCATGGCCTAGTGGATCATTCATCAAATTACTAATTTACTAATTCAAATCAAAAGTACATCCAATTTCAATCACTTACAAGCATTAAGTGTTTCAAACAATATCTTGTTAGAGTTGTATATTTGACCAAAAGGGGTTTTAAACCCTTGATGTTCTTCATTAAAATACTCCTATTCTAAGATGGAATGACATTCATCTTGTCACATTCCATTGGAAATAAGGATCACATGTCCACACTCTAAGTATTTTAAAACACATCCACACTTATTGATGTTACTCATATACACTATGTATATGTAAAGAACACTCATAGCATCACTTATACTACTATGATGGTATGTGGTTCTCATCTTTACTTTCTCATATTTAAATCCAAATAAATATGAAACAAGGTTATTATAATAAATACCATAATTTAAGTAATCAAGAGAACATGGAAAACACAAATAACATGCTAGAAACTCAAAAATAGGCCTAAGCATGGTTTCTAAGTATGTTATGCTATCATCCATGAATTAAAATATAAAAACATGCTAACTGAAAAAAAAAACATGATTAAACATGCTGAAATATATCATGATTGAAAAACTTGTAACACCTTGAAAACTTTGTATTTAATTAAATGAAATTCAAGATCAATTCAGTGAAATTGGGTGCAAAATGAAACTAGGCTCATTTCAAGGCTAAATTTGGTAGGTTTTCGAAAGTCACATTTGGTGACCTTTAGGGACCCAAAACAACTTGAAATAAAGTAAGGTGACATGAAACTATTAATTGGACAACGTATCCAAAAATTAGAACAATTGGTCGAGGTTAGGGTTTTCATTTGCCAAACGCCCTTCAAGGGGTCCAAATTAGAAAAAAAAATTGTCATTTATGGCACTTCGGGGGGTTGAAATGACCCAAAATGAGACAAAATTACATGAACTAACAAAATAAGGAAAGTTTTTGAAGGAAAATCACCTAGGGCAAAACTATACCTTAAAATGCGAATTAAGTTCATGTGATTCTAAAACTATAAGATATATATCATAATTTCATGTAAATAAGGAGATATTAATTTTTATTTGATTTTTCTGAACCCATGAAGTCATGGCCACCCCCACTTGATTGTGTACACCCACACCCACTTAAGCCAAAATCGGCCGAACCACGTATATGTGTGTGCGCACACATGTGACAACCCTATTTAGATAGTTTCTTGGAACCAAGATGAGCATCTTTGACTTTTATATAGTGTCCCCTCAAATTTGATGTTGTACACCTATGCTTGATGTCCAAGAAATAAGAAAATGGAAAAGTATTCCTTGTGTATTTGTGTGATGAGCAAGCAAGGAAACCAAAAAGGAAAGTTGCCAACAATCACGTAGGGGACGTCCCATTTGAATTAGAATATGATTTAAACCTCTTTTGTGTTCACACATAGTTAGGTAATAAGATTGTATTCATATCTTTTGAATTAGAAGGCCATAGTGGTCCCACTTGCCAATCATGAACACACTTGCCCTCTTTATGCAAACCATCCCCTTCACGTATAGAAACTTGCCCAAATTTTTGTGAGTTGCCTAAGGCTGCCTTAGGACATCCCATATGTCCTCATAAACTTCTATATAAACCTCCATACGTTCTCATAAACTTCTATATAAACCTTCTTTGCTCACTTTCATCTCATCCCATAGCAAAGAGTTGACACTTCCCTCTTTGTTTGTTCTTGCCCTCTTCTTGGCACATCTTCTCACCCTGTTTTCTCTCGTGTGAGGAGTTCTTATTTTAGTATTTTATAGAAATGTTGAAGTAGTTTTTGTTGGTGGTTAAAAGTTCTTGAAGTTTTAAAAGTGGTAGATAAGGAGAACCTCAGCTGGATTCAAAAGAAACTCGGATTAAGTTTGAGGGGATTTCTAGAACTCCTTCATTACAACTTCATGTTTTTAGTATATTCCTGTTTGTTTTTAGTCTTCGGCACACTTATATTTTAGTTTGAAGCATCTTTGATCATATTTTAATTTCAGCTAGCATGTTTTTATATTTTTAATTCATACATGATAGCATAACCATGCTTAGGCTTAGGCTTATTTTTTAATATTCAAGCATGTCATGTATGTTTTCCATGTGCTCTTGATAATTTAAATTCTGATATTAATTATTACAATCTTGTTTCATATTTATTTGAAATTAAATATGAGAAAGTGAAGATAAAAACCACTTACCATCATAGTAGTCTAAGTGATGCTATGGGTGTTCTTTGCATATACTTGGTGTATGTGAGTAACATCACTAAGTGTGAATGTGTTTTAAAATACTTGGAATGTGGACATGTGATCCTTATTTCCATTAGAATGCAAAAAGATGAATTGTCATTCTATCCTGGAATAGGAGTATTTTAATGAAGAACATCAAGGGATTGAAAACCCCTTTTCGTCAAATATACAACACTAACAAGATATTGTTTGAAACGCTTAATGCATGTAAGTAATTGAAATTGGATGTACTTTTGATTTGAATTAGTAAATTAGTAGTTTGATGAATGGTCTACTAGGCTATGTGCTCATCCCTTCTTTTTATTTTTCAGGAATTTGAAATGCATGATCAAGCTTACTAAGGTATTAGAAAGTCTATTTTTAGAAAGTTTCTATTTAAGGGCATATTGCCCAAATTTTGAATAAGGACTTCTGCTGAATTTTTGTTTTAAATTTTAGAGTTATGTACTCTTTTTTTTATTACATGAATTCAATAATGTATTTCTTTATTTTATAAGTAAAGAATTTGAAGTTCTCCCTTGTTCACTTGTATTATCTAGTTAAATTTTAAACTCAAATGAAGTGTATTTATGAGTATTTCAATAAGTTTTAGAATAAAGGAATTGAAATACGAGTTGTGTACTTGTAAATGTAATATAGGACCCAACCTACCTTGTGGTTGAGCTTAAACCTATCTCTTGGGGGTTGGGGTGTTACAAGGGTGGTATCAGATCCTAGGCATTAGTTGTTGGGACAAAATTAGAAAGTTCCCTCTAATACCAAAGGTGGTATTAGAGCCTAAGCTTTGGGTGCCTTGGGCAAAAAGAATAAAAAGTAGAGCCTAAACATGTGTTGATCAAGCTAAAATTAGAAAGTCAAATATTAGTTGTTTGACAATAATTGCAAAATCAAATTAGGGTTTCACATTGAATTGAATTGAAATTTTAATGCCCTAGCTGCTATTTTTGAAATTGAAAAATGTTTTAGAATGTATTTTCAAAAAGAAAACATATGATTTGAAATATTTTGTTTGAATAAAAAGACTACAAGTTGAGCTGATAGTGGGTAAACCTTGTCCCAAGTAAAACTAAACATTGAAAAGGAGGTGGGTTATCTTGCCTTAGAAAGCACGATTCCTAAGTAGACGTTGGTCTCACTGCCTAATCTGGAGGTTGTCCCACCAGTTTATAAGAGTGGTTTGAGTTGAAGAATACCCTTACTTTCTATATAAAAAAAAAAATTAGAAGGTGAAAAATTAGGACAAGAAACTGATTAGAAGTCGAAAAAGATCAAAAGGTGGTATCTCGACTAGACAGATGTTGTGAGTCAACTAGATTGAAATTATGGATCTTGGGGATTGACCTTAGGTAGAAACATGGGTGTAGACATGGATGGCATAGTAGATCAAAAGCATAAATCTTTAGGACATAGGCTAGAGAGTTAAACTTGTGTGAAAATAGAAAATTATTTGATTAGGATATGGGACAAGGAAGCTTCTGTATTTTTTGATTTCTATCTAGTTTGAGATGCAAAGGAATTCGGGGGTATGGAGGAATCCTAGACTCTAAAATCGATGGACTATGTGTGGTAAATGATCGGTAACTTTATCAGAATGGGTTTCTCTATACTCGTTGGTATGGGACGGTGGAGTATAATGGGCTCGGGAACCTTAGTTATCGAGCAATTTGCGAAATTGTTTAGTGCGGCTTTGTTCTGGTTGGAAGCCTAAGTGGAAGGAGTGAAGTGGTATGGAACACTTGAACTGGAAAGCTTAGGTGAAAGCTTGGAACCTTGTTGTCCTAGCTTGATTGTATGATTGTATGTTTTGCATACTTTAATGTTTAATTGCTTTGAGACCAAATCCAGTACCCATGCTTGAAAAGAACCTAGAAGAAAAACCTTTAGGCCACTGAACAAATCAAGAACCTAGAGACATGAATCTAGAATCATGATAGTACAAACATTTGATGAAACAAATATTGATGGGTTCAAGAAGGGTGGCAATGGCCATACATCGTTTCAATAAACCAGCTAGTAGTTCGTGGCATATGATGGAGGATGGACTCTGAACAAACGTTGAGAAGATGAACTGCGAAGAGTTCAAGATCTTCTATGAAGAGTTCTGTCCTGAGGCAACATAGAGGAAGTTGTAAGAGGATTTCATTAGGTTGAATTAGAATGACCTAATTGTAACTGAGTATGAGAGAAAGTTTACTGAATTGGATAAGTTTTCTCAAGAGCTGATTTGAGAAGAAAGAATTAAAGCTAATTGGTTTGTTCAGGGTTTCAACATTGACATTCGAAAAGTGATTGTGACTCTAAGCTTAAAGACATATAGGGATCTTAGAGCATGATCTCAACTTAAAATGAAAGTTGAGAGGAAAGAGCAAGAGGCCTAGTAATGAAATTGAGAACCAAGAGGCCCAAAAAAAGAATAAGAGTAGTGGAAAGCACGATAGACCCTGAAACAGGGACAAAATAAGGATGAACTAAAAGAATAGGCGAGGAAGCAAGGACTATGCTATGTGCGCAGGCAGAAGTGTCATGTAGCAAGAAACTGCCCAACTGCATCCGCTAAGGCTTCTCAACCATAGAAAACTCAGGGTGTAGGTTAGAATGATCGTTCTCAGGGCAGACAACAATAACAAAATGCCAATTAGGGTCGTGGTTTGAACTAGGCCAAAATGTTCGCTGTGGAGGCCCAAATAGATCAATATCCTCATTAGAAACCCCAGTAGTCCAATGTTAGGACCAAAAATTAATTTTTGGAATATAATTAGTGGAAGAGAGTTCTTAAGACTCGCTATGTGTTAGCATTTATTTTAGCTTTGAATAAGGTTTTGTACCTTTGATTTTCGATTAATGAAAATGAATTCTTTAAGAACTCTTGTTGCCCCACATTAAATATTCAAACGAGAAAGAAAGTGTTAGTCACTAGTCACTTAAGGTAATGACCCCGAGACCTGCCATGTTGTAGAGTCCACTAATTCAGAGGTGGGGTACAACAAAGAAAACTTTTAATAGATTGAGAACTTTAGGATAGGTATGACCCTAAATGAAAGACAAGCCTATCTCTATAGCAAGTCTTGTCATCAAACCTATTGCATCAGATCAGGGATGAACAAAAGGCAAGACGAATGACTCACAAGCCTGATGGAGGAAAGTGAAGGGAATTGTAATACCCCAAAATTTTGTCAAAAAATAAAATAAAATAAAATAAATATAAATAAATAATAAGTTGAATAAATTAATTTCAAAGATTCTAAGAAATTTTGGGTGCAAATGGTGGGTTGGCACATGAAAAATAATTTATATTGGAGATATAATAAAAATTAGGATAATTAAATGAAAATTAAGGTTTAGTAAAATTAATTATGAAATTTAAGGATTTGAATGAATAAGGTATGTGTTAGCATAATAAATGTTAATATTATGGGAATATGTACAAAAAAAAAATCAATATAATAAAATGTATTTATTAAAAAAAATTAAACATTATGTAAATAATAGTGTATAATTACATAATTTATCTGAAAATGAAATAAAGAAATAAATTATGTAATTATGGAAAAGGAAAATACAAATTATTTAATTATTAGCATTAAAAATACAAAAGAAATGGGAAAATGTCTAATAAATACAATATTAAATAAATTAGAAAGGGAAAAATAATAGAAAATCCTTAAAATAGGATGATTTGAGCAAGAATCAATGTTTACACAAGTTAGAAAGTGAAAATGGATTGAAAATTGATAATTTTCGGATAAAAGAAATCCATCATCTGTAAGATCTGGAATCTCACGGACAGGATCGGATCCTTAAACAATTCCCTGATGCACCAGATCAGCCAGATCGAACGGCCACGATTCAGGATGTGAGATTCGAGGACTATCTAACAACCCAGATTCAAGATAGATAAGATATGATGCGTCACTCGAGGATCATCGAATGGCTCGAATCGAGGCTCTAGGGAAGATTGCGAACGAGTTCTTTGATCGAGGAAGATCGAACGTTCAAGATCCAAAACATCTATCTGATGATCATCTCACAACACAGCTCGAGGAAAATCAGACAGTCAAGATTAAGGCGCAAGGAATCAATCGCAAAATCGAAACGAGTATGATGCTCGAGGTCGATCTGACGGTCCACGATGAATTTGGTAATCTCGATCGCGATTCAACACTACGATCGAAGATGATCAACGGTCCACGATGAATTCGGTAATCTCAATCGCGATTCAACACTGTGCTCGAGGATGATCAACGGTCCAGAAAGTCGCGTTCCGTCAATCGCGAACTGAGTGATGTAATCGAGGAAAATTCGACCGCTGCGATTTAAGGATCTGATAAATCCGAGATGTGCGTGCGTGTCTCGAAGCAAATCTAACGGCTTCAATTCTATCCGCCCGATCTCATCGCAAAACGTATCCTGAGGACAATCCGACGGCCGATATTCGATGCTCCGTATAAAATAAACAAAAATCT
>JAJIYU010002017.1:0-32391 GCA_030144865.1 Tinospora cordifolia | reverse complement strand
TTAACTTTTATATATATATATATATATATATTTTTTTTTTTTTTTTGAAGGAAATTGTAGGAATATATATATCAGCGTACATTTTCCTGCTCCGGCGATGGGAAATAGCAAAATCTTGGTGATAGGAGCAACCGGAAACCTAGGCTGTCAACTGGCCAAGGCGAGCCTCGACGCGGGGCATCCTACATATGCTCTTGCAAGGGACGCCGCTTTTTCTCATCCCGAGAAGTCGCAGAAACTCCAAAACCTAGCTAACGCTGGAGCAAAACTGCTCAAGGTCTCTCTTGGTCGCGCGCGCTAGTTGTGTATGCATATATTCTTATAGGTTCCGGATATTGATAATTTCTCTCTGAGTTTTCTAATTATAGGGTTGTCTTGAAGATCTACCAAGTCTGGTTGAAGCAATTCAACAGGTCGATGTGGTAATCTCTGCGATTCGTTTGAAGCAAGCGTCTGATCATAAACCCCTAATTGAAGCTATCAAACTAGCCGGATGCGTAAAGGTAATGTGATTTTATATCCGCTTATTCCTTTATCTTTCAATATTCTGCTGCAGTTCTAATCAAACTTAGTTTATTTATGTCTTATCTCTTCTTTATTGCCATATACTTTTGCAATAAAGCAAAACGGTGCCTCATGGTTTCTTTGTAACTTCAATGGAATTCATCATCAATCATGTAATATTCTTGAAGCACATTGCTACTTAAGTCGTCCTGTTTCAATGGTATAAGTGTATGATTGACGTCGTCTTATTTATTTAACCTAAAGAATGCATTTACCATTTTTCTGTGGTTAATAAGAAAGAATTATCAAATTCACTATAAACAAACTTGGAGAACTTGATTTCAATTCACCAAGTTAGGGTACTTGCTTGATTGAATGCAAGCGTCGATTTGCCTTGTCTTATTCTCTCTGCATTGATTTTTATCTGGGGCTGCAAGCCAATGTATATCTCTGTTTGTGTTATCTGTTAACAGATGGAAGCTTTGTTCTAGTTGGGTTAGTATTTTTCTGCAGCAAAGGCGTTGTGATGTACCTTTTTACTATCATTATGGTAATTTGTGTGTTTATCTGTTTGTTCAATTGACGACTGGGTTAGTTGTGTTTTGCCACTTCTTTACCACAAAAACAATCTTAAACAGAAAATCCGCTAGTTTGGAAGTATGAGCTAGATTTTTTCAATTCTAAGTGATGGTTGAAGCTTGCCCTAATAAGCCAGTAGCTTCAGAACTACCAATGCGTCCTATTTCACTTTCCAACTGTTGTCATACGTGTGTGCACAATCACTCTATGAAAATCCTGAAAAATTCTCATTGTTCTTATTCCACTTTTAGAAAAACACAAAACATTTTAAATAAGGTTTGTATGCAACCATTAACTTCAGATGGGTTTTGCATAACATCTGCAATTGCACAATTTTTTTTTTAAATTAGAAAATAAATAAGAAAGAAGAAAGAAAGGAGAAATGTGTGACAAGTTTCTTAATTTGTTGAATTTGGTGCCTTTGTTATCTATTTAGTTGGTTAAATGTCTCTGAAGTACGTTTAAATAGAAATTTAGGTCAGAGAGCCACTAATTTATTGATAAAAGGTAAAATAAAAGGATTATAGTTCGATCTTGATGCTACCAGTCGAAATGATCCCATAATCCGAATCAGTTCCTACATGGAGGATCGTAATCCTACCAATCTGAATTTAGATCCTTACAGCAATGGTGTTTGGTGACCCTAAAAGTCAAATTCATTCTTCATTAGTTTTGAGACTGGCTCTACTTTGGTTGATGAATGACATGAAAATTTGGAGCAGAGATTCATTCCATCCGAGTTTGGAGCAGATCCTGATAAAGTGCAGATACATGACCTTGATTACAACTTCTATTCAAGGAAATCTGAGGTCCGGCGCATGATAGAAGCTGAAGGCATTCCTTACACCTATATATGCTGCAACTTGTTTACTAGCTATTTACTTCCATCCCTTGCTCAACCTGATCGAAGAACCCCTCCCTGTGACACGGTCAGGATCTTCGGTGATGGAAATACTAAAGGTACAAACAAACTTATCTTCTCCTTTTTTGTGGTTTTTCTTAGTCATTTCTTATCTTTTCAAATAGCTTATATAGGTTGTTTCTCTTCTTTCATCAGCTGTTTTTGTGAAGGAAAGTGATGTGGCCGCATTCACTATCGCCACAGTAGATGATCCCAGAACTTTTAATAGAGTCATGTACCTGAGGCCACCGGGGAATGTTTGTTCCATGAATGAGCTAGTGGAAATTTGGGAAGCAAAGATTGGAAAGAAGCTTGAGAAGGTTTACGTACCAGAGGAGCAGATTCTTAACATAATTCAAGGTTGGCCATACTTGACTAGTCTTTAATTGGATAAACTGAAAACTCTGACCTCAAAAGAAATCAGCACCTTAAATAATTGTTAAGTATGCATTAGTACAGTTTAATTGAAACCCGTCAATATTTGAATGAATTTAGTAATTCCATTCAGATAAAATTTTGTTTCAGTGTCAGTTGATTATCTTGATTCGCCATGAATGAAAAGTTTTGGTTTTGAGTCTACAATTTGGAAGCAAGCAGCTCAAAAAGAAACCTTGCTTCTGCCTGGGTATTTTAGCCCTCACACAGAATGTCCTCCTTTTTTGCGATTGCAAAACTCTCTGTCTTCCCCAGATTCAAAGTTGACTGACTTTAGGGGTACTTGATGGAGTAAACTACATACAGATATTCAACTTTTTGTTTTTTTTTTTTTTTTTTGTGTTGTTTTAGTCTTTTTCTAAGAACATACAGGTGGTACGATCCTTCAAGAAAAAAAAATACTCTTTCATTCATCTCATCCATTTATTCTTGTTTGCCTGATTGGCTTCTGCTTTTGCTTTCGATATCCTAAGTATGCCACTTGTGTTTTCCAGAGACTCCATACCCAGACAACATGCAGATGGTCTTTATATATTCTGCTTTTGTAAAGGGAGATCATACCTACTATGATATCGAGTCAGCTGGGGTTGATGGTACGAAACTCTATCCGCATGTGAAATATACAACCATAAGTGAGTATTTAGACAATTATCTTTAATGGATCTAATCCCAATGCTGTTAATAGGTTCTTTCTGGTTTTCGGTTCAAATTTTTTTCTCGGAACTTAAAAAGCATCTTTAATGAAAAAGTTGGATTGCACTTGTAAAAAAGTATTATGCCACTGTTGTGGAGGAAATATCTATCTAATATGACATTGGATGGGGATAAAATTAAAATGGTTTTCAATGTAACCGTGGATTAACTCTCACTTTGTATAAGGTGACAAAAATTTCATTTTTAATTTTTCTTTTTAAAAATATTATATAACAAATTAAAATTTGAAAAACAATGGAGGAGCAAAAGGGTGATAACTCTGGCTGTTTCTATTTCATTGAAGACCAACAATCAAAGCAGCTATAAAAGCTAAACTAGTTCTTTTATTAAGTATTGTATCAGGTATGTTTGATATATTTTAGACATTTTAGATATTTCTTGTTATTTTGGCCCCCCAAAAAAGCTAAAAACCAGAGAAGATATAGTGATAGTCCACCAAAAAACCTTCCCAATGAAAAGAGTTAAAAAGAAAAAAAAAATCAGAGAAGTTGCAGAGATAATCGAAAAAAAAAAAAAAAGAAATAGAAAAAAGCTTCCTAACAAGTGTTAAATCAGAGAAGAAGAAGAAGAAGATTTGGAGAGAAGAAGGTCAACCACTGCCACCAGGAAGCTACTTTCCGAAGAAATTTGGTCTTCTACTTCTTCAAAAATGTTTCTTCCACTGCTGCTTCGAGTCATCAATCAAGTGCCAACAAGAGCAAGTAAAGTAAGATTTTTATTTGCATCGAGTTTGATTATATTACTCAATGACTAAATTAAATAAAATTTTCACATATATTTTTTGGAATCAACATAAATTATGCTAATTTTGTAGTTGACTACAAACCAATGTTTTCATTAGATTTTGATGTTGACCCAATTAGTTTGTTGAGCAATGCTTCACTTTCAATGACAAAACAATTATTCGACAGGTTGGTAGAAGATGATGCTTAATATGTAAAAAGATGACTCATGATGTGGTTCAAACTATTGCAATCCATATTCCTGTAAAACCTTTAACAACGTTGATTGGTAGAAAACGTTCTCATGGGGGCTTGACAGTTGGTAGACATGATATTCATCGTGATGGAAAGGAACGTCGTGATTTAATTATCAACTACTTTAAATGTGGGCAATCAAAGATTCAAAGTATTCACCAGAGCACTTTCGATGTTGATTTCAAGTAGGCATTGAATTTTTTAAATGTATTTTACACACAAGTAAAAATTATGCTGATTATTTTGTACAAAAGGTAGATGTGGTTGAAAAAGACAGGCTGAGTTCCCTATGAAAAAAATGATAGCAGTTGTGAGAATGCTAGCATATGCTTGTCCAACTGATCTTCTGGATGAATATGTTCACATTGCAGAAAGTACTGCGATAGAAAGCCTAAAACGCTTTTGTGAAGTTGTAATAGGAGTTTTTGAATAACAAAACCTAAGAAAACCGAACAAAAATGATACTGCAAGTGAAAGGTTGTTCCAAGAAGGAAAGGATTACGGATTTCTTGGTATGCTTGAAAAGTCTTGATTGTATGCATTGGCAATAGTAGAAATGCCCTATAATTTGGCATTCTGCATGTACTAATGGAATTTAAAGAGTTCCTCCTCTCATTTTAGAGATTATAACATCAATAAGTTTGTGGATTTGACGTGCTTTCTTTAGCATGGTGGGTACCGATAATGGCATTACTGATTTAGATAGATATTTATTATTTGATGATCTAATTAATAATGTTGCACCGTCAAGTAATTTCATAGTGCATGACCATCATTACAATGTGGGTTATTATTTTGGGGATGAAATTTGTCTTGAATATGTCACTCTAATTCAAACAATATCTCAACCGTCTTCCCTTTAAAAAAAAAAAAAAAAAAAAAAAAAGATTTGTTGAACACTCAGAGAAAGAACGCAAAGTGAGCGTTCAAAGTATTAAAAGTATTTTGTACAAAAGTTAGATGTGGTTGAAAAAGAGACACTAATGTTGTCGATTTAGGTGGATATACAATTTTCTGAACAAGAGTATCAAAAAAAAAAAAAAAAAAAGTGGTTCATCATCGCTTTTTTATTTTGTATTCTGGTTTTCTTCTCCAAGCGTTCATCTATTTTGAATTAGGTAATCATATGAATGAGTTTTTTCTTTTTCCTTTTTTTTTTTCTATTTTTAAATAATTTTAACTATTTCTAACGAGAATAAGGCTGTTATAAATAACCATGGATTGATAACATAAATGAAGCGTTTTACAGTAAGATGAAAGTAAGATGAAATTGATAGAATAAAATTCCCAAAATGGGACCAAGGAGAATTAGTCCTCAGGTGCACGTTAAGTTGGCTTGATGACACCTCCTGTGACGGGGATTTAAAAAGAAAAAAAAAATGAAATCTTGTTTTTTTAATAACCACGAACATCTGTTACATATAAAATAAAGATAATATAATAAGATGACAAAACTATGCAACTGATAAAAAAATGATGTTCAATAATGATTAACTGTTCTTTTTAAATATTTTCTTGGGTTCTAATTGGGTCCTTTTATTAGGCTTTTTAAGTTAATTCGTTGATTAGTAAAATTTTTGGGTCAAAGAACCCTAAACAAATTTCATAATTTTATCTCAGCATTGTTGAAGCATACCAATCTTTCCTCCAATTCTCCAAGCCAAGGAAATCACCGAACAAGCCACTTGTCAAAGACCAAAGACAGATGCATAGAGGATAGAAAAGTATACATCAAAGTAAGCAAAAATTACTGACTGAAATAAGTTGATAGTGTTGGTGCCCTCACTTTCATTATATTAAAATTAAACTACACATCAAAATGAAACAAAAATTAAAAGTAATAGTTTAACCTAGTCCAATTAATCATCTCACCTAATATAAACACAGAGTTTATTTCAATATTTGCATCACTTTGATACGTAGTTTAATTTTAATTCAACCATGCAAGTGGCATGAGCATACTAAGGAATTACTGAAAATTTATGTTAAAAACTTAGATGTAATAATTAATATGCAGACCTAAAATAATGATCATTAATCACTTCAAGCCCATATTGAGTTTGTTCAATTATCTCTCTATTTTCTTTTTGGAACAAATTCTCAAGTGGGTCATCTATCTCAAAGATCTACAAAATGTAAAGTTAAGATAATATAATAAGATCAAGAAATCGTGCAACTAATGAAAAAATGATGCTCAATAATAACTAATAAAATTTGAAAAAAAATATTTGATATTTTTGTAGTTCTAATTGGGTTCTTTTTTCAGCTTTTTAATTTAATTTGTTGATTAATAAAATTTTGGACTACAAGCGAATTTGATAATTTTCTCTTAGTATTGTTGAAGTATAGCAATCTTGCCTCTAATTGTCGAAGGCAAAGATTTCGTCATGTAATCCACTTCCCAAGAGATCAAAAGTAGAAGCCAAAGAGCATAGAAAATCATACAACAAAGTAATACAGAAATTAATGACTGATATAAGTTGATGGTTTTGGTTTTCAATCACTGTCATTAAATTAAAATCAAACTACGCATCAAAGTGAAGCAAAAAATTACAAGTAATTGTTTCATCTAGAACAATCATCCACCCACCTAATGAAAACAAAGAGCTTCTTTTAACAAGCAAAACTTTACCAAACCTGCCATCTTCTTCTCATACCTTTAGTATTTTTTACGCAAGGTATTTGGTAATGCCAATGGTAGTTTGTTCATATTTTAATTTCAAATGCATTCATCCTCTTGTCTCTTTCAAGCTTTCTCCTACCTTTATTGACTTCTTGTTCTCGAAAGTTGTAATACCCTAAAATAAAACTTTTAGAGTACATAATTTATAAAATAAAATAACATAGCCTTGTTGAAAAAGAAAACCGGTTATTAAATTAGGATATTTGTATTATAGTAATAATATAGCTATTGAAAAAGAGTAAATAAATAAAATAATAATTAATATTTACTCCTTGGGGCGCCACATGAAATTTAATTAAAAAAAACTAGAATTTTAAAGATTTAAATGGTATGCAAATAATAATAATAATAATAATAATAATAATAATAATAATAATAATAATAGAAAGAACTCTCTTTAGAATCAAGTGTGTATTAAATGCAACATATGTTTTTTTTTTTTTTTTAATTGGAATTGGCATCAAGTAGATTATAGATTAAATATGAGAGTGGAGACAACATGGCAGGGAATCATACCAAGTTATCGGTTTCCACTTCATGGCCAATACTACACAAGAGCTTTGTCTTGTTGCCACTCTCTGCTTGGTGGCATGCTTGTCATTGGAGGCAAACCACCCAACAAATTGAATAGTCAATGGTTACTCACATCCCATATATACATATTAAGTCCAATATTGGTATTTATCTTACTCTTCATTGCACTTAATTTTAACCAATTTACCCAAATCCCATATATACATATTAAGTCCTAGTTGAACTGTCCCATGTGGTGACGTTTCCGATTTCTCTATGTACACATATGCACTTGAAGGGCTCCATTTCGTCTGCCTCTAACTACCCAAAGGTGAGCATCCTTCTCCCTTTCCTTCTTCTTCTTCATCTTTTTATTACTACGGTTGTTATCACCGCTGCTGCTGACGACAAGATGTACTAATCCATTCATGCTGCTGCACGCGTTAACGACACTCACTTGCACATCACACCATCTACAAAATCAATACGTACTGCCACTTCCAACCCTATCTATACCATAGCTGCTTCTGCATCTTGTGAACACGATCTTATAGTACTTTCCTTTCTTGGTGAACCCCACCCATTAGCACATCATTGTGTGTGTGTGTGTATGTGTTTATATATATATATATATATATATATAGATAGATGACAATCCAAGCGATTTGCAAGATATTATAGTTGCAAGAAGTGGTTTCTACGCATGTGCAACATTACGCACATAATCTATTGCAACATTAAAGATAACGTATTGCAACATTACACAACATATTGCACACTACTACACACATAATAGAACATGCATGTCTATAAGTGTAATACAACGTATTTAATTTTATGAATAGAGCAATATGACAATGAGACCAATGAATTGCGTCCAAATATTAGTGTGTAAGTTGGGAGCAATACGTACATTGAAACGTGAACAATTGGGACTAAGCAACCTAGGTAGAGATGATTGCTATGATTCAATATATATATATATATATATGTATGTATGTATGTATGTATGTATGTATATGTAACACTCCATCTCCCAATCAAACCTCTTGACACGTTTTATAGGCCGTTATCCGTTGAGAATCGGAATGCTACTTAAAATTTTCTTTCTGTCAAAATCTTTTTCTTCAAAAATTAAGTTTACGATAAAAAGTTCTCAAATAAATATTTGGAAATAAATTTTTTACAAAAATAAAAATCAGAATAACCTTTCTTTATGTTCACCTAAATTCATGTAACAAATAATAAAAAATTATCAGAGTAGATGCAACAACGGATTAAAACATCAAAATCATCTTACACTAATTTAATCATATGAATCCAAAACTAAGATATATACAGGTAAGATAGTGCAATTAAAATCAATGAAAAGTATACATTTGGTTCTGTTATGATCTAAAATAAACAAGGTAGAACTTTTAATCCTCCTATCTCGGATAACCTCCTCCATGAGGTTTTCAATCCAAGGTGCAGGTCTTCTGACGTAGGTTACAGTACTTTACGTCCATGTGTACCTGAAACATAAAATGAGAGTGAGCTCGAAAGTCCAAAGGATCATTCTTATACATTAGACGCATTATACAGACCCAATCCAAAACATTATAAATATCTTCAAACATTAGGCGTCTCAAACATTCATTTAGTTTTAGTTGAAGTCTAAGACCGGAAGAGGGTTGAGATGCCTCTCGGTATTCTCTGTGATCTAATCTAATCGTAATCATAGAAGACCTCAAGTACTATCTAAAATTAGTCATATCTCAGTATCACAGTCTAAGAGAGTGTATTTACCGTGGCCCGTACTGTCTCCCAAAGACTTCGAGCTATCACAGGCAGCTCAAGGTTGGGAATACCTACGATCCGCCTTGTAGCTAGCTAATCTCAAGCTGTGGCATATACGAGATGCCACCTCGATTCGCTTCAGGCTCGTTGATCGCACTGGTACATGGATTCTTAATAATCCTTCGTCTTATTTTAGTTTTACAATCAAATTCAATCACACCAAGTATCACACAATACAATAAAAAATTAATCAAATAATACACGCTATTGAAAATGACAGTTTACATGAATAAATGAGGAAATCTAAGTACATGTTTTTCCTATTTATGCATGCAATAATTAAACAATCATTTATCACGCATCATTTAAGCATATCAAATATTTTCAATTAATTTCTTAATAAAATTCTAATAACTTAGAACTATTCAAACAAATGCTTTGAATTTTAAATCTATATAATATGTATGAGCAAGGAAATCACACCCACCTGGTTTCGTAGATCTTCAAGGCTACTTTTCTTATCCTTGAGATGCTCAATACTCTAAAATTGTAAGATCTGAAATAAAAATCAATAACATTTTCCTAAGTTCCCAACTCATATTTAATTTTATCCAAAAATACTCTTAAGCCTAAATAATTTCTAAATTGATTATAAAGTCTTCTGAATTTTCTTAATTTGAAATTGAAACTTTAATAATTAATTTCTAAGCTTCTACGATTTATTCATTTCTAAATAGGTTTATTTAGATCCAAACAATTTATTTAAAAACACTAAAACTTAAATTTGGGTTTTAAAAATAAATAACTTATGTTCAATAAATCTTATTTCGCATAAATAAGATTTTTATATCTAATTTGAACTAAGCTCTAAAATATTATGTTATCACTTAAACATCCCTAAGTTGCTCTTTCAAAATAATTTATTCGTCTTCAAAATATTAAATCTAAATTATAGATTTTTTAAATTCTAAGTTTCAAAATAAAATTATTTCATCCTAAGATTCTCTCTTAAATAATTTAATAACTTTCTAATCTCCGAATTCTCACAATTTAATTAATTCTATTCATATCATAAATAACTTAGTTATGAACAAAATAAGACTTCTAAATATTATAAATTTAGTTTCAAGGACTAAATTTTTTTTTTCCTTATAAAAAATTTTAAAGCTTCCAGAATTTTATTTTTTCATTTTTCCAACTAATTTGGATAATTAAAATTTAAACTTATAATATTATTTCTCATTTATTATATAAAATTATTCCTAATTAAATTGGGATTATATCCGCTGAATCTTTCAATTTAGGTTTTTTTTTAAATGTTGAGCTTCCTAGCTTCAATATTACTATTTCAATATTTATTCAAAAATTCACATAAATCAATTAATAATTCTAGCATCAAAATATTTAATAAAGCTTCAATTTCATTTTCATTTTCGCATCTAAAATCAACTAATAATAATTTTCATACTAAAATTAAAAATCCAAAATATACCTCTCTTCGTCTTCTTCGCGTGAGCGACACCATTCGTCTTCTTCGCGTGAGCGACGCCAACGATGAAACTCCTTTGTTATACGTTGTTCTTCGCGCAGATTACAACTGTTGCCATCCTCTTCTTCACACGAATACGACAGTAGCGACAACTTTCATCTTCATTTCAGTCTGCCATGACCGAATACCAAACCATCCATGTTTCTTCTTCTTTCACAGTCTAACAGCAGCAGTTTCAAATCTTCTTCTCCTTCACTTTGCTTCATCCAGCCACCAAAATGAGACCCCAAACTTGTCTTCTTCTCAAATTTGATTTTTTTTTCTTTCCTCTTCTTCACTTCAATTTGGCAGCAAGAACAACCCAAAAATTCCCAAATCTGAAATTGTTTTCCTTTCATTTGTGATGTTTGCCCAACAAAACTAGCAATAACAGACACAACTACCAACAGTAACGCACACATACACACCCTTAACTAGCATATAGGGGTGTTCATCAACTCGATTAACCCGATCGAACCGACCAACTCGAACCTTTTGGGTTGGTTTGGGTTGGGTTTTAAACTATACTTGGGTTAGGTTGAGTTTTAAAATGCTCAACCCGAACGGTTTGGATTGGGTTGTGGGTTTAACCCCCGTAACCTGAACATAACCCGACCCAAACCGAAAAATACCCTAGTTTTTGCGCAACTCATATGGTTCTAAAATAAATATGATTCAAGGAGATGATGTATTTTGCTGCTTGAAAAGAAAACATAAGCATGTTGTTCAAGTTTTTGTATTAGATCGATGCATTAACCATTATACATTTGATAAAGAGGCTCTTTGTAGTCGTTTTGTATTAGATTGATACATTTAACATCATTCTTTATTTATTACGTTGCCTATTGCTCACTCATATATAATATATTTATAGTATTCATATTATTGTTCAATTTATTATCAATTAATATTCTTCACCTATTTCAAATTTGTTCTAGCTAATAATTCTTGTTGTTTATTTCCAAATCCTCATCTTCTTATTCGAATTTTTGCGAATGTTCTTCTCATTTCTTGTAATTTTTCTAGTTTAGTCTCATAGCTTGTAGTTCATTCTTCTTATATTACTTCTTCTTCATTTTTATTATGCTTACCTAGGCAAAGAATGTTATTTTTAAGTAGACAACTTGTAAAAATTTTTTTAAAATTCAACTCGATAACCCAACCCAAACTGAACCGAACCGAACTCGAACTGTTTGGGTTGGGTTAGGTTTAGCCTAGATTGGGTTGGGTTGGATTTCAACTTTTTCAACCTGAACTATTTGAGTTAGATTGCGGGTTTACCCCAAATTCGACCCAACTCAACCCACAAACCCGCCTATTAGCATATCAAAATCTCAAATCCCTTCTTCATCGTTCTTCACGGACCAACAACCAGCAAACGACCCACGTTCTTGTTGGTTTTCGTTCTTCACAGACAGCCCCTCATCTCCTCGTTTGGTAGCAACAACAAAATCGGAAGTTGTTGGTTCCCTTCTTCATGATTCACATCCATCTCATTCTTCATCTTCCCTATTCTTCACGCACATCACGTTCTTCATCCTTTTTTTTTTCAACCCATGAACACACCATTCAATATAGATTCAAAACTAGAATTTTTTTTTTCATCACTTCCTCTGTTTTGATGACCTAAATCCATAAAATGAAGTTGCTTCTTCTATGTGTGCTAAACCAAAAATCCAAACCCAAAATTAGCTTTCCTTTGTTCTGAGCAATTGAAAATCCAAAAGAAAATAAACTGAAAATCCAGAAAATGAGTAAAACTTGCAGCTGTTTGCTCCTATTTTCTGTTGAACAAATTCAAGATCTTGGTTCACAATTTCAAATTTTTGCCCAAAATCATGAACCAGCCGCACGATCAGATCGTGAATTGTTTTCTTGTTCATCAAGCCAAGCCAAATCACACCCAATTTTTAGTCATTAAATCCTAAAACCCCAATCCATAGCCGCCGAAACTTCATTCTTCTCTTCTCCTTCGTCTGGTCGTAGCAACAACCAGGAATTTCTGGTGTTGTTTATCATCTTCGTTACAAGCGAAACTGGTTTTTTTCTTCCGTTCTGTTTGTAATTCACAGCCAACTACTCTTCTTCTTCGTCTTCTTTTCAATCCATTCGCCCTGGTCGCCCTCTTCTCTTCTCCGTCCCGCAACAGTTGCAACAACCAGCAACAATTTGCTGGTTTTCATCTTGTCTTTGCTTTTTCACCAACCAACCGCAGCAGCAGCAAGCTGCATTGCTTTGTTTTCGTTCCTCTATTCGTGATGCAAGGCCACACAACTCCCACTTTACAACCAGCATCAACTGAAATCTCACCTTTGGTTCTTCTTTCCTCTACTTTGAATCACGACATCAGTAGTTGAAAACCCAAATCAATCTCCAATTTTTTATTTTTCTTCATTTGTCCAGATTGTTCCTTCACCGTCAAACTAGAGATTTCTGGTTCCTTCTTTGCATTTCCATTTTTCTTTCTTTTTTTTTATTTCAAAAAAACAGAGCACCATTTTTTTCAATTAACTTTGGTCCTAAAATAAGTTTTCAAGATTTGTTTTACACATTTTATTTTTTTATTTTTTTAATCGAATGATCTATTTTTGTTTTCGCATCATTCACGTCATCACGCTCACGCGAATAAGATATAAAATAATTTATTTTTTCAAAGCATAGTCTATATATAGATTTAAATAAAATAAAATTTCAATTTGTTCATTATTATTACTATAATTATTATTATTTTTTTTATTATTTTTTAAAATATTGTAAATGCTAAAATTCATGTATTTATTTATTTATTATTTTATTATTATTTTTAAAACATTGTTACTTCTAAAGTCTATATTTTATTTATTTTTTTTGTAAAAAGTATTATTTTTATTTTTTTGTTATTTTATTTTAAATTCTCATTTTTTCTACGAATAATATTTTATTTCATATTTACTCGTGACGTGACGAGCTCGCAAAATTTCTGGGTATTACAATATATATATATTTGCATTTTGCATGCTACTAGCTTGTATCTTGATATCATTGTCATCATTATGAATGCTTTACAATCAATGTTATTATTATGCTATGAAATTCACATCTTGGTACCTTATAATCTTGTGTTAATATTGTTGCATGATCCCAAATATGTTAAATTTTAAGAGATTGTTTGTCACACTAAATTAACAAAATTAAGAATTAAACCATGTCCAAGCATGGTGGATCGATAGTTGGTCATCGAACATGTTTTCAAAATATGAGTTATTCTTTAATTTCATTGCTTGAACAATGAGTAAGTCTCTAGTTCCTAATAATGGAATGATGGATATGTCCTTAATTTCTTAATGGGCGAATGTATGCCATGGTCCCTTGTTAGATATTTTTGTTATAGATTGAGAATACTGAGGATTGTCCTTTCAATCTAAATGATAACTGAAAAATAATTGAATTACTTAATGTATGAAAATTGTATACATGTTTGATATTTTGATTTGAATAAAGTATAAAAGTATAGTGTATGATCCACTAAACTCTTTGAGCTTACCATTTTTTTTTTTACTTTTTAGGTAACATTTAAAGATGTTTATGTTGATATTGATGGTAAACGATTTTAGTAGCAGACTTTACTAATGAGGTCACCTTAGGAATCGTATTTGTTCATACTCATAAGTAGTGGGTTGTAAAACCTATGAATTTTGTACAAATTTTAAATAAATATTTTAATTGAAAAAATTTATTATAATATTTTTAAATATAAATGGTGTATACTCTAAAATATAAAATTAAATTAAATTAAATTAATTAGAAAACCTTGTACATATAAGTATAAAAAAAATATTTGTTATGGTTGTAAAAATATTGTTATAGGAATATGTATATAGATAAATTTACATAATTGAATGTATGAGGATTAATATGTAAAAATTTATAACATTTTTATTTAATAAAAATGTTATATACTTATATTTATCTAATATAGGTATAACATTATATAAGTATAATAATATAATTGTATTACATAAAAAAATTGTATAACATTATGTTAGTCAATATATTTAATGGTATAATATATGTGTATATATAGAAACACACATACACACACAGATATATATAGATATATAGATGTATAATGGTATAATATAAGTATAAATCATAACACTTATAATTTTATAACATTGTATAATATATATCAACAAAAAAGAAATAACATTTTTAAAATAGAAATTCGGTACCCTATAATATATAAAAATATTATATATATATATAAACACATATATCAAAAAAATAAAAAAATAAAAAAATACGCGCATGAGTTCGGCTAATTCGCCAAGCTCGT
This sequence comes from Tinospora cordifolia, assembly GCA_030144865.1. Taxonomy (NCBI): domain Eukaryota; kingdom Viridiplantae; phylum Streptophyta; class Magnoliopsida; order Ranunculales; family Menispermaceae; genus Tinospora; species Tinospora cordifolia. The sequence continues at coordinate 17,463 of JAJIYU010002017.1, read as the reverse complement.
GAGTGCGGGAGCACCAGGAGCCGCATGATTTTGGCAATTTGGCAAAAATCGTGCGGCCAGAAATTGTTATCTAAAAAAAAGGGAAATTGAATGAAAAAAAAAAAAAAAAACGAAATAAGGAAGAAAAAAATCCGAAAAAAAATCAAAAAAATCCCTAAAAATCCATTATTTGAATTAAGCCGCCAAAACCCAAGAAAATAGAAATTTTCTATTTGAAAAATGCCCAAAGCTACTAATTTTCGCTCTCCTAAACTCTATATAAAGGATCCTAGTGCTCTCATTCTTTTCATCCCAAATCAAGAGCATACTAGTCCCTCTTGACTCTTTCTGGCCTTCTTCTTGGCAATCTCCTCAGTTCTTAAGTAATCTTAATTTGTTCTTGAGTGTTCTTAAGAGTTCTTAAGTGTTTAGAAGCTTTGGAGTAATGGAATTATGTCGAATTTTAGAAGTATGCAGAAGAGATTTATTTTTAAGCTGGAAGTGATTTCTCCAACTTTTTTAGTTTAATACCATGTTCATGCATATTTAATTTTCGTTTGGGGTGTTTATTATGTTTGAATAACATAATTTATTTATTTATTTTTTTTAAAAGATATATTTCAGATTTGCATGTATACCATGAAATTATGTCATTATTAGATTATACATGTTTAGATTTATTTAAAAAAACATGATACATACTAAGTGTTTGCTTACATGTTTTGAATGTTTATATGTTGAAATTATTTTTATTTATTTTTCTTGAGCATGATTTATTTATGATCCATGATTATGAGATTTAAAGAAAGATGTTGAGATTAAGAACCACATACTATCACAGTGAACATGAGGGTCACTGTGGGTGTTCTTTACATGTGATTAGTTCATATGGGTGATGTCCCAAAATACTTGGAATATGGGTTAGACCCTAAATCCAATGAAATTTGACAAGAAAATATCTTTTCACTCAAGGGAGGTATTTTGATAAAGAACATCAACGACGTTGAAACCCTTTTAGTCTAATTTACAACTATTAACAAAATGTTGTTTCAAATGCCTAATGATTTACAAGTGTTTGAATTTGAATATGTTATTAATACTGAATTAGTAATCTAGTGGTTTTGAAAAAGATCTACTGGGCTATGTGCTCACCCCTTCCTTCTATTTTTCAAGAAATTGAATCACATGAAGACCATGAATATTAGTTAAATTTTTTTCTTATGATTTAGAAAGTTTCTAATTTTTATGTAAGGACGTGTTACCCAAGTTTTGAATTTTTCGTTGTAATAGTTTTTCTTTAAGATTGAATTATATAATCAATTTTATTTAATTAATAGAGTTGTGGGTTTCTTTTATTTTTTGCATTATTACCTTATTAAATTCCTAAATTTGAGTTTTGTACTCATAAATACAAATAAGACATGAAATAATTGAAATAGAAAGTCAAGTTATGTACTTGTAAAGTAACACCGCGGCCTGACCCGCCTTGTGGTGAAGTCCAAATTGAAAGTCTCAGGGGTTGGGGTATTACAAGCGTGGTTTCAGACCCTAAGCTTTAAGTGCTTTGGGCTAAAAATAGAAAGCCAAGCCTAAACATGTGTTGATTAGGCTAGAAATAGAAAGTCAAACATTAGTTGCTTGACAAGAATTAGAAACCCAAATTAGGGCTTCAAATTGAATTGAAGTAAAATTTTAGTGTCCTACCTTCTATTTTTAAAAATTGAAAAATGTTTTAGAAAGTGTTTTCAAAAAGGAAAGATGTGTTTTGAAATATTTTGTTTGGATACAAAGACTACAAGTTGAGCTGACAGTGGGTAAGTCTTGTCTTGAGTAAAGCTAAACATTAAAAGGGAGGTGAGTTATCTCGCCCTAGAAAATGCGGTTGCTAAGCAGACTTCGGTCTTACCACCCAATCTAGAGGTTGTCGCACCAGCTTATTTGGGTAGTCAGAGTTGAAGAACATTCTTATTTTCTATAAAAGAAAATTAGAAGGTGGAAAATTAGGGCAAGAAAGTGAATAGAAGTCGAGAAAGATACCAAATGTGGTATCTTCACTAGACAAAGGTTGTGAGTCAACTTGATTGAACCCTAGGTTCAGAGAAAAACCCTAGGTAGAAACGTGGTGTAGCCATGGATGACATAGTGGATCAAAAACATAAATCTTTAGGACATAGGCTAGAAACGAAAACTTGCATGCAAACAGAAAATTGTTTGATCAGGACACGAGACCAGAAAACTTATGTATCTTTCGGTTTCTATATAGTGTGGGATGCATAGGAATTCAGGGGTATGGAAGAAACCTAGACTCGGATAATGATAGACCATGTGTGGTGAATGATCAGTAACTCTAGCAGAACGAGTTTCTTTATGCTCACTAGTATGGGACGGTGGAGCATAGTGGGCTCGGGAACCTTAGTTATTGAGCAATTTGCAAAATTGTTTCAGTGTGACTCTGTTCTAGGTAAAAGCTTAAATGGAAGGGGTAGAGTGGTATGACACAATTGAACTTGAAAGCTTAGGTGGAAGCTTAGAACCTTGTTGTGCTAGCTTGATTGTATGATTGTGTGATATGCATGCTTTATTGCTTATTTGCCTTGAGACCAAAACCTATACACATGCATGAAAAGAACCTAGAAGAAAAACCTTTAGGCCACTAAATAAATCGAGAACCTAGAGACATGAATCTAGAGTCATGATAGTACGAACATCTGATGAGGCAAATACTGACAAGGTGTTAAATTTATTGACAATGGCTGGAACAAGAAGATACGCTACTCGATCTACCACTTCTGATGAGACCGAACCATGGGAACAGGAACTACCTGCTGGAATGGAGGCGCGGATGGAGGCCATGATGAATGAGATGTCGCAGAGGGTGCTGGATCAACTATTGAGGATACTTCCACAGATAATTCCTTAGGTGGCACCATAACCTCAACTACATGAACCTATCCAGGTTCAACAGCCAGCACCTATGGCCCAAAATCCCCAACATCAGAGGGCTCAGGAGGGATTGGAGGATGAGAAATAGAGGAAGATGCTGATAGAGCTACAAAAGCTCCATCCTCCTTCATTTGATGGTACTACAGATTGCATCTCGGCAGACCACTGGTAGCAGGAGATGGAACAAATTCTCAATGTACTGAAGGTAAGACAGGTGGCACTGGCCACACACCACTTCAAAGGACCAACCAGGAGTTGGTGGCGAATGATGAGGATGGACCCTAATACGGATGTTGATGCCATGAACTGGGAGAACTTCATAGAGATCTTCTATGAAAAGTTCTTTCGAGAAGCAACCCTGAGCAAGTTACAGGAGGACTTTGTTTGATTGAATTAAAGGGACATGATTGTAGTTGAGTATGAGAGGAAGTTCACTAAACTGGCCAAATTCTCACCAGATCTGATCAGGGAGGAGAAAAGGAAGGTCAATCGATTCGCACAGGGTCTTAAGATGGAGATTTGAAAGATAGTGAAGACTTTGAGCCTGAAAACTTACAAAGATGTTGTGGAGAAGGCCCTAACTCTAGAACAAGAACTCAACTTGGAACAAAGGTTGAAGGAGAAGAATAAGAGGCCGAGAGTAAAAATAATCAAGGGGCTCAGAAGAAAAGTAAGAATGGTGGGAATGCACCACAGAGATAGGGGCAGAATACGAATGAGTCAAGGGAACAAGCAAAGAGACAATGGTTGTGCTACGTGTTCAAACAGAGAGGCCATATACCAAGAAATTGCCCGACTACACTAGCTCAGGCTCCCCAGCAATATCAGAACACCTAGGGAGGAAGTTAGAATGGTTGTCCTCAAGTCAAGCAATAGCAGCAGAACGCCAACCATGGGCAGAACTAGGGCCATGGGCATAACCAAGCCAGAATGTTTACTGTTGAGACTCACGAAGACCCAGTCCCTGCAGTGGAAGGTACGTTCTTGTTATTCAATGTTGTTGTGAAGCTACTATTTGACTCGGGTGCCTCAAAATCGTTTATCTCTGAGAAAGTAGGTGATAGGTGATAACTTGTAACAAAAACACTACCCATGACTTTGTATGTGTCCACTCCAATAGGGGCCACCGTGACTTCAAAATGAATGTGTAGTTATGTGACCTAAGGTTTGGGAATAAGCTCTTAACGATTGTTCTATGTACTTTACCTTTTTATGGCTGTGATGTAATCTTGGGGATAGATTGGTTAGACCAATACCAAGCCCAAATAAATTGTCCTAAGAGATGAGTGACCATACCCCTACCTTCTAGGGAAACCTATAAAATTAATGGGGATATGCAGCGATTACCGAGGAGTCCAACCTTAACTATGATGAACTGTTTAAGGTAGAAAAATGAGTTCGAGGAACTCTCTGAAGAAGAACCAGTTGAATTGAAGAAAATCCAAGACCTAGCAGTGGTTAGTGAGTACGATGATGTGTTTCCAGACGACTTAAACGGATGACCACCTATAGAGAATTAGAGTTCAAGATTAAACTTCACCCTACAACCAACCCTATAGTCATACCTCCTTATAGAATGACACCAATCGAACTAATCGAGTTGAAGTCTCAACTCAATGAGCTCCGGGAGAAAGACTTTATCAGACCAAGTGAATCACCTTAGAGAGCTCCTGTACTGTTTGTGAAAAAGAAAGATGGTTCCATGAGACTATGTGTCGACTACCGGAAGCTGAACCAAGCCACAGTAAAGAATAAGTACCCTCTACTAAGGATCGATGACCTATTCGATCAATTGAGAGGAGTCACTCATTTCTTAAAGATTGATCTTAGGTCGGGTTATCATTAGTTGAGAATCAGGGAGTCCGACATATACAAGACATCCTTCAGAACAAGATACAGACACTTTTGAGTTCACCTTGATGCCCTTTGGTTTGACCAATACCCCAACAACATTAATGGATTTAATGAACCAAGTATTTAGACAATACCTTGACTAGTTTATGGTGGTATTCGTGGACGACATCTTGATTTACTTAAAGACAGAAGCTGAACACTTGGAACACTTGCGAATAGTGTTTGAGACCCTCAGAAGGCACCAATTATATGCCAAGTTCAGCAAGTGTGAATTCTGGATGAAGACAATCAAGTTCCTTGCCCATGTAGTATCAGAGGAAGGCATCTCCATGGATCCATAGAAAATGGAGGTTGTCATGAATTGGAAGCAGCCAAAGATGATTATAGAAATCAGGAGTTTCTTACGCCTGATTGGATACTACAGAAGGTTCATCCAAGATTTCTCTAAACTAGCAAAACCTATGACCAAGCTAACCAGGAAGGGAGTTAAGTTCAATTAGGATGAGAAGTGCGAGCAATCATTCCAAGAATTGAAGAAGAGATTGACTACGACCCCTATCTTAGTCACTCCAACCCATGGTGTTACCTTTACCCTTTATACTGATACATCACTGAGTGGACTGGGAGTAGTATTGATGCAAGAAAAACAAGTAGTCGCTTATGTCTCGCGATAGTTGAAGGTCCATGAGAAGAACTACCCTACTCATGACCTAGAATTAGCAGCCATTGTATTTGCCCAGAAGATTTGGAGACACTACCTTTATGATGAAAAATTTGATCTATTTTTATATCACAAGAACTTGAAGTATATTTACACAAAGAAGGAGTTGAATCTCATGCAACGGGGATGGATGGAGTTATTGAAAGACTATGATTTTCAACTACACTACCATTCGGGGAAGGCCAATGTAGTGGCTGGCGCATTGAGTAGGAAGTTTAACAAACAGGAGGAAGAGAAATGCCAGATGTACCAGTTGATTGATGACTTTAGGCTGGGTGTTACTCTAAATGAAAAACAAGCCTACCTCTACACTATGTCTTGTCAACCAGATCTTCTGCACCGAATCAAGGACCTTCAATTCTAGGTTTTTCTTCCTATCTGCGTAGTAAATTTTTCAAATTTCCTGTGATCAATCCAACTATTGGATTTATGTAAAAAATTTCAGATTTGATCTATTCTTCCCAAAAAGTTACCAAAATTTTATTTCGCAATATCTTTTCTAATAGTGATATTAGGACATTTGATTTCCCTAGACTGCATGTGACAAGTAGTCACTAAGTGCTCCAATTGACTTACCTTCCAAACTTAGAATGTTCTAAAATTTGGCATGTATATTCTAGACATATCTCGTGACCTTTTCACCAAATTTTAGCCCAAAATAATCATTTTTTGTCACTCAATTGACTCTTTACATTTCATTCTTGAAACAGATTTTCAATTTCCTAGTTTTTCTAAGCTTTTTAAGTGCCTAATTTCTCCTCTCTACAACATTGATCTGAGGCTTTCCTCTGCTGGTTTTAAGGGTTCTTAAATCCCAGAACACTAATTCACTAGGTTTCGTTCAAAATAGTAAGCAAGCATAACCCTAACCACTATCCATTACAAGTTCCAACATAGCAACCTAAGGAAATTTTTCAGAAAATTTATCAAGTCCTAGAATTCTAACTAACAGGGCATATTGGTAAGCATGATAAATCATATTCATAGAGGGTTATGGTTCAAACTTTATACATTTCTGTAATCCCTAATGCGAGCTTTAACTACTCCAAACCTTGGCCTGATCTGATGTTCCTATCCACTTCAAATGGTGGTTCAAAGTTGCCCTCAAACACAACCTTCTTGCAAAATTATTGTCATAGTTGGAGAGCAGCCCACTTCAGCCCTATTTTTGATGCATTTCTAGAGTTTATTTGCTATTTTTTATAAAATGAAAGTTAAAGTAGATACTACAAGGTTTAAACTGAGCTATTATACCTCCAAAACGAACCTCAGATGGGTTATGATCCCACTCCACGAAGTTCAGTTCAACTCATAGTTTCAGTCTTTGGGTTTGAAACATGGTGAACAGCATGGTTTCGAAGGCGTTTTTGTCTCAAATGGATGGGGGATTCAGTCTAAGGCTTGTGGGGACGTGAAGAGGAGTGTGAAAACTTTGAAATGAACCCAAGATCACTCTATTCGAGTTGGGATCAAAGGAGAATGAAGGGGTTGAAGTTGGTCTCTCATGCATGCAAATGAAAACAACTGGTTTTGTTGCATGTTTGCATGCCTTCTCACAGAGCAAAGAGCTCACCACGTGGCTCATGAGCTTCCCCACATGGAGCATAGGTGGCTGTTGATCGTGCTTTACTTGGTGGAGTTGCCAAAGACCCAAATCTTGGAGCCAAAACTGTGTTCCTGCAGCTGTTTTCACACAGGAAGATGAAGGAAAGAGGAGGAAAAGAAAAGGGGAGAGAAAGAAGGGAGGGGGGGGGGCATTGGGCCGCCAGGCGTGTGAGCCGGCCCAGCGCCAACCCGGCCCGCACGGGCCGAGTGGCCTGTCCTCTATAATTAATGTATTTTCTCCCCAAAATTATATTTTTTTAATTATTCTAATTTTTTAATAAATAATTTAAAATTTATAGGAAATTTAAAAAATTTATATATTTTCATTTAAAAATTTCAAGAAAATACATGTATCTGACCCATTAATTATATGTCAAAACCCTAGGTCATCACAGCTTTGAGATAGGACTGATTGATAAATCTTCAGATGTATTGACTTGGCCCAATGATGAGAGGTTCTGAGGTACGTACATTGGATCGTGATAGTATTGAGATAAGAGTAGTACGTTGGTACACTCTATGAATAATGTATTTAGAGTGGTGCATGACACACTCTACTAGTTCGTGGGTGGCAATCGTACCACCTGGTCGGTGGGCCATGATCATCAAGATATGACAATATGGCTTGGTCAATGGGCCACGATCAATGATTGATATCACAATATGGCCTTGACAATGGTCACGTCCGTTCGAAATGATAGTATGACCAAAGGATCCCCAAAATAAAAGAAGGGTGTTGAGTTTAGATACTGGACCCTTGAAACATGACATACTTCATGGCATATTAGGTTGGTGCATTTTTATATGTTGATGATTATGCGTGCTATTTGTTGTTGCATTTTTATTTGAATGCTTGTGATTTTGCCTATTGCATCGCATGTAGAATCTTAGACTTAAGTAAATATATCTTTACTGGCTTCACGTAAATATTGAGCTCACTACTCTTAATATTCCAAGTTTGTCCGATGTAGACAAGGGAAAAGGTATGTTGATCGCGTAATCTTTTCTAGCCTACCCCTAATAGGTTGTTTTATTGTTTTGTTATTTTTGGTATTTCAAAACATTATATACAAGTTTTGAAAAAATGTAAAGTTGAACAAGACTCTGTTAATGTAAATAATGTTAAAGACTTCCGTTGTTATTACATTATTCTGCTTAACTTGTTATTGTTGCATTTTGAATATTATAAATGTTTCGATGGTAAGGCTTAACAGTAGTCGACAAGTTTGACTGAGGATTAGATTTATCTGACTATTGTGCTGGTCAGGCTACCCGTGTGAGGTTTCAGAAGGGGTTTGAGCACACTTCTTGAATGATAACAATTTATTCTTCTAAAGTACATTGTAATTTGTTTGAAACATCAACCACGCAATTTTCTCCATTCAACATCCTCTTCTTTCTTTCTTTAGTACCTTTTTCTTCTTAATGGATGTTCAACTCCATTATAAATGACATCTTTAGTTATAAGTGTCTGATGTTGATAGAAGTGGATTATCTCCATTATTGCCCATATTTTGTTTTTGGAAATCATTTCTCTTGGTGGGTTCTTTGGAACACAACTTTGGATTACTTTCAAAAGCTCCCAGTGACGCTCGTACTTGAATGAATTTTTGTTACTAAGGTCCTTACACATGTGCATTGCTTTTATTTTCTACAAAAAATGAAAAAGTTAATATAAATAAGAAAAATATAAGCAAGAATAAATAATACTTAAAGTAACAATGAGTATCATATCTTTTGGAGTTGTTCTACTTTTTGTTTTACTTTCTAATTGTTCACATAACATGTGAAATTTATTAACTACAACTATTATTTTCATCCAATGACACATTAAGCTATCGGTGGCTTTCACTTTATCATATAATTCCATATTATCTCTCCAAAATTGTAAAATACAGCTGTACGTTGCTAGATTTTTTGTAGCACGCTACCTCCCCCTGTGGCCCATCCCAACTGATTTCGATTACGAGGGCAAAATTATTGAAATGCCCTCAAGTCAACAATTTGACATGATCATGTCACATGCAACTTATAATATCAATATCTTGGCCATTCTAGAGACGAAGCGTCACCTTTTCTTGCTTCTATTTCTTTTCCATCTCTATCCCAACATCATGATCACAAAAACTCATAAAGATTTTATAAAAATATTTTGAAACCTTTTGATAACATAAATCAATATCATTATTTGAAAATCAATCTCAATATTCAATGGGTACAAAGACCTTTGAATTTATTCAATGAAACAACCTTAACTAAAAAGAAACGAGGGCCAACACATCCGACTAAGACCAAACTATGAAACTAGAAAAGAAAACTCTTAAAGAAATTCTCATTATTCACGTAGCTTCAGTTCCTTAGTTTCCTTAAATGTTAGGAAAAAATGGTTGAGCTCAAAGAGCCCAATAGATTATCTTAAATATTTAAATCATTATTTTAATCAAATAAAACATACGTGTCAAACACTTTTATAGATTAGGTTATTCAAATATTAACTTGTTTATCGGTTGATGTTAAGACTTAAAGGAATGCTCCTCAGTATTCCAAATCTAGGAAGAGAGGTCAATCCAAACACTCAAACCTTTCATCCGTAAAGTGGGGTCAATCCAAATGTTTGGTTCACCAATCGAGGAAGTGGGGTCAATCCAAACGCCCAGTTCCAAATCAAGAAATCAAATAATAGGCAAGTTGGGTCCAAGTTGAAATATTCACGATAAAATCTATCATTGTGCCAGTAAGTGGTTACAATCTTTATTAATTTTTCTTTAATGACAAATCACATGAATAACATATTAAATCAGATGTATAAATGTTAGTTGTATAGCATACTAACTATGCTTTAGCTATTTTGCACATGTTTTTGCATGGATTACATAGAAAATAGGTGCATGAATATTTATCTGAGCATTGCATGTTTATTCATTCATTTTGAGAATTTCAATATGATTTTTATTCATTTGTATTTGTGATATAATGCCCACAAAAGGTTCTTAGTCACTTGTGCAAGTTAAGATCAAGTGGAATTGGATATACACAAGAAAAGAGATTGAAAAAGGTCAAAGTGCAAAAAAATCCGTTGACTACCATGGTAAAGGATCACACTATTACGGTAACTGGAGAGTTAAAATGAGGAAAAGCAGGCAGAACCATTATCATGACCCACTACTGCATTAAGTAGTGAAGAAAACAATGCAAGGAATCACTATCGCGGTAACTAGAGGGATAATTCAACTTGCAGAAGGACTACCACGGTAGCCTACTGCGGTAGTGTGATTATTAACAAAACTTGTGATTTTTCAGAGTTTTAAGTGGCTGAGACTACCATGATGTGCTACCGCAATAGTACTTCTAAAAACTTATTTTTTAAGGTTTGCAACTCGTAGTTTAAGAGTTTTTAAGTGCTTGGGTATAAATAGAAAATAGAAATAGAGTTAAAAGAGTTGAAATTTTTTATGACAAGCACAGAAGCAAAGCAAAGAATGAGGCAGATTTTAAGAAGAGTGCACTATTGTATATGATCTATTTTATGTTTAATTGAATGTTATGTGTTACAAACTCGATGCCAAGCTAGGAAAATTTATTCTAGGATGTAAATTTGATTGTAAAAACCTTTGATCTCCTATTTTGATTAATCTACTTCTAATATTTTGTTTGATCTCCTATTCTAGGATGTAAATTTGATAATACTCTGTGTTCTTAATGCTTTCTGTCTAGTAGCCATAGAGAGGATGGTGCTAGATTGTCAAACTAACTCGAGAGAGAGGCTTGATGGTTTGATCATCAAGGTATAGACTCAGAAAGATCATTGTATCAGTAAATCCTTGATCTAATATGAGATTGCATGTGAAATTGGTTTCTATTGTGTTAGTTTGTTTCACTACACACTTGGGAGAAGATATTGGGGAATTTAAATAATAGTATTAAAATAACTCGAGAGAGGGTTTTACTGATCAATGTTATAACCTACAAAATTGAGAAATAGTTAATTCTACTAGGGATTAAAAGGAAATACATAAGATTTGCTATCATAAATAATTCATTCATCTTACTTTTAATCTAGCATTCTTTTAATTTGCTTTAGTTAATTTTACTTAATTCATATTCTAGTACGTAACCTTAATAAAGTTGAAGCTAGTAGTAGATTGGGCTTTGACATTATTGGTTAAAAATTGTTCCATGAGGATGATACTTAGTATACTATTGTTTATTACTATCATGATACTGTACACTTCTAGTTGTTGCACCAATCAAAAAATATATGTACACCAATGATTGCATCTCTCCCTTCTTCACATCATCACACAAGGCATTATCATTACTATGAGTGCACATAAATAGGTTAAATTGAAACATGCATAAAAGGTAAGGTATTTATATATTTTTTACGTTCATCACAAATTAAAAAAAGCTTCTAGCCTCAAAATTTGTTGTAAAGGATATTTAAATGTTGGGACCAACCTTTAGGCTAAAACTTAAACAATGATGACCTACTTCATTTTTCTCCTAAAGTCGTTTCTAAGCAGTGTTCAAAATAAATTTGATTATTTCAAGAGTATATGAAAAATTCTCTCCACTTGTGTTATGATTTTCACTCCTTACTTTCTTTAGTTTTTGAATTCTTAATTTATCTAAGACTAAAGAAATCTATCAAAGTCAAATTTTAGACAAATCAAGTACACAACTACTTGAAAGTATCATTAGTTCTTTATCTCATTACACTAGAGGAATTTTCAATCTCCTAGTTTACTAGTGAAAACTTCAAAAAATATGGCATGAATGTAGTCTAAGTGACACAAATATGCTTTACATGCTCATTTCCTAATTTTAAATGCCTAGATGTCTCATAGTATCTAAATGTCATGATAGAATTTTGTGATATGCCTATAAATATGCATCTCAGAGGAAATGTGTCACAAAATGTATAAAAAAAATGAGGATAAATAACTTGAACTTGAATAAGATTGGCTTTAATGCACACCCATGAACTTAAACTGTGCCTTGTCCGAGCACAACTTCAATGTAACACACACACACACACATAGAGGGGAACACACTATAGCATAGTCACCCCTACACACACTTGCACTCAGAACACATGCAAATAACAAAAGGATAGCAAGTATGATTAGTAAGTAGTCCATAAAAAATGCAAGCAATTAAAAAGAAATATGTGACAACATTAAAAAAAATCTTAAGTTGCAAGAGTAATATTAAGTCAGTGTTGAAACAAAATTAGATAACATCCCCAGAAAAAAATAAAAAGAAAATTCATGCATCATCTCTAAAGAGCTCTGCTTCGGTGATATAGTCTAGGTCATCATCACCGCAAGTTGCATCGTCATCACCATCATCGTCGTCATCATTGTCAGCATGCAGTAGAGCTCCACTGCCACCTCACATATAACGTGCGATAAGCGCTGGAAGAGGCTTCATCTGAGGCAGCTTGGGATGGGCCGCAATGAAGAACTTAGTAATGCAGGCAATCCCCTGAAGGAGTTGCCCGTGCTTTGAAAACAATGCACTAGAACTAGAAACTGCAGCTGGAGTAGGTGTAGCAGGAGTACTAACTGTCCGCCTCCTCTTCACCAGGGCCGTGTTGAGCATCTTAAAGGAGATGCGATCTTTCATCGTAAAGGTGGGCTCGCCGGATGGCCGAGTGACACCAAGCTGCTGACAAAACAAGGTGATCACAATCAGATGTGGGAGACTGACATCGGGATGCAGGAGACTGACATTGGTATTCTCTATGGCATATCTGATGGAGCTGGAGATCACCTTCCCACATTAATGGGGATGCCTTTTATTATGTAGTAAACCAAAATTGCTCTATTGTTGATTGTCTTTTATTATGAAGTCAATGTCTATTTATCTAATGTGGCACTTATACTTTATCTAATCTATAATTAGAGATTTTCTTACATAAATTACATCTACATTGTACAACAATGACACAAACACAATAGATTACTCCGAAAAGAATACTAATATGCAATGAAGAATCAATTATAGCAAAAAGAGATTTTCGTTCAACCACGGGAAGATCCGAACTATTAAATGATGACATATCTACAATTGATCCATAGATTTAAACTATTGTTGCAAAAATGACACGGTGCATAAAGAAATACCACAAACTTCATAAATAGTTACATGCTTTGTTATGGGCCACTTGTGTTTTAGCTAATGTTGCTATTACAACAAAGGGTATGCAAAAAAGTATAACTTTCAAAAAAAAAAAAACGCTTTTGCACCTGTATTCATTTTTAATTTAATTGAAAAGTAGCAATATTAGCTTTAACCAGTTATTTGTAAAAGGAGCTCAGGCAAGCCAATAAAAGGAGCTCCTCCGCTGCCTCCGCACCCAGCGGAGTAATGACGGGTGAAACCATGCAAACCAAAAATCAGAAAAATGTCGCTTGGGAGTATTTTTCATGAAACCATGCATAAAAAAATACACGTAATAGATCCTGCAAAAATGAGACGAGCGTCAAGAATGGATTGGCAGTTTCTTTTTCAGCACCAGTTTTGACCATCAATGTGATTCGGAGTTGCAGAAGCTTCCACGCGCTCATCAAATTCTGTCGCAGGACGAAACTAGAGTTTTTCCATCGTTCTCTTCCGGAACAATGGAGTCGGAGAAGAGTAAGATTCTGATCATCGGAGGGACCGGTTACATCGGAAAATTCATCGTCAAGGCAAGTGCGAGAATGGGACATCCGACCTTTGCTTTGGTTCGACAGGGCACGGCCTCGGATCCGACCAAGGGGAAATTTATTGAAAGCTTCAAGAACACCGGTGTTACTCTGATCCCCGTATTGATCAAATCAACCTTCACCTTTACACCTTGTGCATAAAAAATGATGATCTACTTCCGCAGTCTTTGCGAGGATTGTTAATTCTTTCTCGAATCACATGCATCAATAGAGTATATAACTGATATTTTTTTTTGTGTCGAAATACAGGGAGATTTTTACGATCGTGAGACTTTGGTGGAGGCGATTAAGCAGGTTCATGTTGTGATCTCGGCTGTGGGATCAGGACAGATTGCCGATCAGGTCAGGATCATTTCTGCCATTAAAGAAGCTGGAAATATCAAGGTATGTTCAAATTTCTCTAATTCATTCTAGTTAATTGAAACCCGCTTTGTAGATTAAAGTCATTAAAATTTTATCGTATAGAAAATCAGTGCTACGTTAACATTCATGACGTACATTGATAGAAACATTTTCATTGATCCACCTCGAATCATACGTTGGCAGCGTACATGGATTTTACAATTCATTAATGTTTTAAGGAGATGCTTCTATTACTTGCACAAAACACGCATATTCAATGAAGAAACAGGGCATCGGGTTACAGTAGCATCTTTTTTTTTTTTTTGGTAGATAGATTGATTAGCATTTCTCATATAAATAGCAAACTAAAGATGTAAAGGCCATTCAATTGGTTGAACACGTTCAAATCATGTGTTAGCAGGAAAAAGAAAATCAAGTAGAATCTAACAGTGTTGAGTTGCATAAATTTTATATGTCACTATAATATCTCCGTTTCTTATTAAATTAATAGCTGATGGACTTCATAGAGAAATATATAACAAATAATCTTAAATTTTCAAAAATATGGAATAATTCGGTGATGATTATGAAAGATGAATGAAAGTTCTTACATTTGTGTCTTATGATGTACAGAGATTCCTGCCTTCAGAGTTCGGAATGGATGTCGACCACAGCCATGCAGTCGAGCCCATGAAGACCATATTTGCAACTAAGGCCAAAATCCGCCGGATCATCGAGGCTGAAGGGATTCCTTACACAATTATTTCCTGCAATTTCTTTGCTGGCTACTTTCTGCCCACACTGGGACAATCAAGAGCTACTGGCCCTCCTAGAGATAAAGTTGTCATCTTAGGAGATGGAAATCCAAAAGGTATGACATTATTTCATATAGGATCCCTGTGTCAAAGGATTCACAACTATTGTTTCAGAAATGTCAATCCTAAAGTCAATTACAAATGTTAATTTGCTTGTTGATACTGCTATACATTTAGATTGGTGATTTTCTGTTATAAATTATTTACTCACTTGTTTAGTTCCTTCGCCTCCACAGTTGTTTTTAACACAGAAGATGATATTGCCACTTATGTCATCAATGCTGTGGATGATCCAAGAACAATGAATAAGATCTTTTACATAAAGCCTCCAGGCAACATTTACTCCTTCAACGATTTAGTTGCTCTTTGGGAGAAGAAGATTGGCAAAACACTTGAAAAGTTCTTCATTCCTGAAGAGAAAGTTCTAAGCGACATCCGAGGTTGGTATACAAAAATGAAGATGTGATTCAAACCAATCTACATAGCTTTGAATCAGTAGCATTAAGCTTTAACCATACGTTAAGACTAGTGCTCATGGGTCGTATGCTAACTTTTTTTATTATTATTATTATTTTTTATGCTGTGGTGCAGAGGGGCAGATACATGTGAACTTCATTTTGGCACTTGGACACTCAGTTTTTGTGAAGGGAGACCAAACCAACCTTGAGATTGAACCATCCTTTGGGGTAGAAGCGTCTGAGCTCTATCCTAATGTGCAATACACCACAGTGGACGAATATCTTAATAAGTTTGTCTGAGCAATGTAGGTCATAACTCTTAACCTAAAAGTTCTCTAACTACTGTTAAATGGAGAATTAGTTCCTTTTTTTCTAAAGATGCTATATGACTAATTTTAAGCTTCAGTACTAATAATGCTGTCTCATTCAGCTTCTATAGAAATATCATTGCACTTTATAATGGCAAAATACTCGACCTGAAGGAGCCACATGGCACAAGCTAAATTCAATTCCTAACTTCTCTGTTAGAGTATCTCAGATATAAAAAAAAGTAGATTGCAGTAATAATAATTAAAAAAAAAAAAAAGTCATGCAATCACTGTAGAGAAAAAGTCTCTCCTATGTAATACTTTATACCAATAAAATCACAAACTACTCTACAATACAATTATTGATTGCTCTCAATTTATAATAAGCATCCTATTTGGTTGTCTGTTGCACCTTTTTGAAATAGATTCATGTGCACATTTTTTACTTTTTTCGTTGCCATCTCATTGTTTGCATTCTTTTCTCCCAATATTTATCTATTTTATGTGATAATCATATTTTCTCTAATTTATAGTTGCATTAGAGATGCTCTAAGTGATGAAAAGATGAAATACTATTGATTGAATGAGTTTATAATGATATTACAATGGTATAAATAGAAAATATCATAAAAATATAAAAGGAAATATAAATATAAGATTTAGAATGGATATTATATAATATATTATAATATCTAATAATATCTTATATGATAAATAAGATATTATAATAATATACTAACATCCCTCTCAAACTCAAGGTAATAGCAAGCACAATAGTTAGCGCACAAGAGAAGATGCGACACAGAAGATACCGTGGCATAACAAACGTAATAGTTAGCGCACAAGAAAAATGCAACATGGGAGATACCATGGTATAACGAGCGCAATGGTTAGCGCACAAAAAAAGATGCAGTACGGGAGATACCATAGCATAACAAGCGCAATAGTTAGTACATAAGAAAAGATGCGGCATGGGAGATACCGGGGCATAACAAGCACAATAGTTAGTGCATAAGAAAATATGAGGAGTAGCAAAACAAGGGAAAACAGTAACCAAAACGATGAGCAACGACCAGCATGGCAGCATGGATGGAGATCATGGCTAGCAACAACAAATTTCAAAACAGAACAGTGAAGAGTGATGTGCTTCGCTGAGAATAGACAAACAGAGAGCTGGCGGTGAGAACAAGTAGATTTGAGTGTAGATGACAAGCACAGATCCTACAAACAAGAAGACGTAATTTTATTGATTTTTGTCGGCCAATTGGCCGACGAATTGCCGTAAAACCAAAAAAAAAAATCACATAGGACCTGACTTTGATACCATGAAAAAAAATGAAATATTATTGATTGAATGAGTTTACAATGATATTACAATGGTATAAATAGATAATATCATAAATATATAAAAGAAAATATAATTATAAGATTTAGAATGGATATTATATAATATATTATAATATCTGATAAAATATTATAATATATTATATAATATCTTATATGATAAATAAGATATTATAATAATATACTAACACTAAGTTTCATTTTGTGATTAGCAAGAGGCAAAGAGTACTATTGACCACTTCATTCTTAAAACAGTAGCATATTTCTATCGTTGTCTACCCGAAAAATTGGAGGTATAGGTGCAAAATTTCGATCATCAGAGGTATTGTTGTCTACCCGAAAAAACGATAGAGATGAGTAAGATTTCGATCATCGGAGGTG
>JAJIYU010002016.1:0-32398 GCA_030144865.1 Tinospora cordifolia | reverse complement strand
TATATATATATATATATATCTATTCTCTATACGATCCATAATCCTTATCATAATTTTAAATATACTTTAATACTATCATCGTTCTTGTTTTTACGTTTGATTCTACTTTGTCTATTATATGCGTGAATATATTTTAACCATCCATTTATTATAAATTTTTAATTTCTATTTTTACCAATTTATCATATTTTCTAATGCCCCATTTTGCCATATATATACATTTATTATTTATTTATTTTATTTATCACTATTTATTTATTAAAATTTTATTTAATGAATATTATTAATTTTTTTCTACCAAAGGGATATTTTATTTTATTTATTTATTAATTTACTCACAACGTGACACGCTCACAAGGTTTCGGAGTGTTACAATCTACTCCCCTTAAATGAAATTTCGTCACGAAATTTGAGTAAGGTTAACTTGTGTTGTCAATCAGTTTACGTTTTTCAAGACCTATCATACTTTCGTTGAACTACTCTGATCCTACTTGTAGAACACCTTCCTTTTTAGCCAAATCCTATTCATCAGATTCATCGTCTTGCAATGAAGGATATCACTTTGTTATTCCTTTGAAAACATCCCTGAGGATCAATTAAATTTTTTTCACTTCTTTCAGATAACTGAATGGTTCCTTAATGTGCGCTTTTTTTTTCAATAAGAAGATTATGAACGTAGCCTTCTTTCCGAATTAGTACTAAGAAGGACTATGAGTTCATAACTCTAGCATGATTTTATATTGAAACTATGATATTCTAACCCAGGTATCATGCATGACACCTATGACGTTTCCATAAAGGAATTTGGAACTTGCCAATAGACTGGTGTATGCTCTTGCCCGGGATGTACTTGAACTATTGCACCATTTTCATTTCCATTCATCATGCAGTCCAACAATTTCTCGTGGTAAACCACTGTAGCTCTTTGAAATAAGGTTATGGCACAAATGGCCCAAATAAGTACTTATCTACTTATACTATCCTATCATATTAGCTTGAAGCGATTGTGTTCTTACAACGACCCTATACCGAGAAATCAATTGTCATTATCTAGAATCAATTTCTGCAGTAATAGAGGGCAGACCATACTGACCTGGAATACATGTGAAACATCCATTCTAAGAATGATGGTTGGAGCCTTGGAGATCCAAGCGTTAGAAGAAGATTGTTCGACTGACAATAAAGGATTTAAGCCACCAAGTTCGACATTAGTCTTTAGGAGAACATTTGTTAAGTATTGATCATTAACCCTTGTTGTAACAATGCATTGAGTCACATTATCAACATCAACTAGACTTTCCTCATCCACCGAACATTCCAGATAGCATGTAATAAAATCTAAAGGAGAAGTTTAGAATTTCCAAGTTAAAATTTACCTCCTCTCTTCTTCTTCTCCACGAAGCTGCTGCCTTCAGTTTCGTTCCTCCGAAAATCCACCGTTTGTTACGTACGTTCAGCTGCTCTGGCCTCCGTTTTCTCCCCTGTTTTAGAGCTTCACTCCTCCAATGCCAAAACTCGTCGGTCTCCCCTGTTTCCAGTTGCAGCAACCAAGCTTCTTGCTTCCAACCGTAATCCCAAAACACACATTCCATCTCAGTCCGTCACAGCTGAACGCCCAAGGTCCCTGTTCTTCACGGCCAGCAGCAGAGCACCGTGGTTCTATAACAGAGGTTCGGAGCAGGAGCAGCAGCAACATGCAACAATGGCCTTCAAGTTGTCCTTCTTCTTTGTTGGCTGGCTGCATTCTTTGAACACCACCGTCGTCCCTGTCCTCTGTTTTCGGTTCTTCATCCTTGCATGGCTTCTTCTTTCGTTCTGCTCCGATGCAGTAGTTCTTCCAGTTCCCTATTTTAGTCTTCTTTAACGCAGCAGCCTGGTTATTCTTCGCTGCAGCAGCAGCAAACCAGCAGGGTTGGTCTATCCCTTCTCCTCCTCTGTTCGTGCACCCACGTCCCACAGCAGCAGCAGCCATCACAAACAGAGCGTCATTGCTCTGGTTCTTCTTCTTCGTTTGAGCAGCAACAGCTGCAAAAACAGCCGAGCTGGTTTTCTTCTTCACACCGTGTTGCAACAACTTCACGGCCTCCTTCTCCTCTGTTCTTTGCAATTAAAATCCCAAACCAACCTTCCTTGAAAAATCCAAGTTCTTCTCCCATCTTCTTCTTCTTTCTACAATTTTTGGCCCCTTTATTCTCTCTCTCTCTCTCTCTCTCTCTCTCTCTCTCTCTTTTGTCAACTTGCCTAAAACTTGATTATAACCTTATTACAAATTTTATATCTATTTTATTTATTTAACTCTCATTATAACTTTATAAGTTTAAAATAATATATGTGTTAATCTTTTGATTTATGTCACCCTTATTATAAGTTTATGTATTGATAATATATCATTATCTTTATTTAATCCATTTTATTTTATGATCTACATATTGTTTAATCTTTTTAATATATATGTTAATCGTTCTCATATATATATATCAACCTTATTATAAATTTTATATCTCTATTCTCTATACAATCCATAATCCTTATCATAATTTTAAATATACATTAATACTATCATCGTTCTTGTTTTTACGTTTGATTCTACTTTGTCTATTATATGCATGAATATATTTTAACCATCCATTTATTATAAATTTTCAATTTCTATTTTCACCAATTTATCATATTTTCTAATGCCCCATTTCGCCATATATATATACATTTATTATTTATTTATTTTATTTATCACTATTTATTTATTAAATTTTTATTTAATGAATATTATCAATTTTTTTCTACCGAAGAAATATTTTATTTTATTTATTTATTTATTAATTTACTTGCAATGTGGCACGCTCGCAAGGTTCCGGAGTGTTACATAACTCGGCCTCTATATCATTTGCTTGAAAAGGAAGCTGAGTTTAATCTCACAGCTGAGTGTGTTGAAGTCTTCAACACACTTAAAAGAACCTTAACGTCTGCTCCTATTATGTCCACACCAGTTTGGGGAGAACTGTTCAAAATCATGTGTGATGCCTGTGACTATGCAGTAGGAGCTGTCCTAGGACAAAGACATGATAGTTTGTTCAGAGCTATATACTATGCAAGCAAAACATTAGATGATGCTCAAAAGAAGTGTACTACCACTGAAAAAGAGTTGCTGGCTGTTGTTTTTGCATGTGACATGTTCAAGTCGTACATCGTGGGATCACATGTTAAAGTCTTCACAGATCACGCAGCTATCCACCAGCTCTTTGCAAAGAAAGATGCAAAACCCAGATTAATAAGGTGGATCCTATTGCTGCAAGAGTTTGATATAGAGGTGATAGACAAAAAGGGTACAAAGAATGTTGTAGCAAACCACTTGTCTCATTTGTCCAATGAGACAAATCCAGATCCAAAAAGTATAGTGGAGGTTTTCCCCGATGAACATCTCTTGAAAGTTAGTGACAACACACCATGGTATGCAGATTTTGCTAATTACAAGGCCACAGGCGCCACTCCACCAGATTTATGTCAAGGCTGCCTGAAGCATTTCGTACATGAAAACAAGTTTCTATCTTTGGGATGACCTTTTTCTTTATCGGAGATGTGCTGACAAAGTGATACGATGATGCATTCCTGATTCAAAAGTTAACAAGATCATTCATGATTGCCATGCTTGACCTTATAGTGGTCATTACAGTCATCAATGGATAACAAGGCGTGTTCTCGAGAGTGGGTTTTATTAACCAGGCATGTTGAAAGATGCTATCAGTTTGTGAAGACTTGTGAGATATGTCAGAAATAAGAAAACATCTCTACAAAGAATGAAATACCTCTTACTTCATTTGTAGAAGTGGAATTGTTTGATGTTTGGGGCATTGACTTCATGGGACTATTTCCACCCTCAGATGGCAAACAATATATCTTGCTAGCTATTGATTATGTCTCTAAGTGGGTTGATGCTGTTGCTACAGCAAAAAATGATGCTAGAGTCGCGTTGAAGTTTCTCTCTCGAAACATTTTTTCTTGTTTCGGTACTCCTAGAGCCATTGTGAGTGATGAAGGTACACACTTTTGCAATAAAGTTTTCAACAATCTTTTCACCAAGTACAGCGTGACGCACAAGGTTGCATTACCTTATCATCCACAAACTAATTGGCAAGCTGAAGTGTCTAATCGAGAAATCAAGAAAATACTATAGAAGACGGTTGGCACAAACCGTAGGGATTGGGCTTTGAAGTTGGATGATGCATTGTGGGCATACAGGACAACATTTAATATGCCATTGGCATGTTTCCATATCAACTATTATATGGAAAGTCCTGTCACTTGCAGTGCGAGTTAGAGCACAGAGCTTATAGGCTGTCAAGAAGTTAAATCTCGATGTGAAAGCCTGTGGTGAGATTCGGTAATTGCAGCTTGGTGAACTTGAGGAGTTTCGCTGAGATGCGTTTGAGAACAACACTATTTATAGAGAAAGAATGAAGAAATGGCATGATAAGCTCATAGAGAAGAAGGAGTTTAAACCTGGCCAGCAAGTGCTACTATTTAATTCAAGACTCTGGTTATTTCCAGGAAAACTGCAATCTCGATGGTCGGGACCTTTCCTAGTCACTCAAGTTTTCCCATATGGTGCAGTGGAAGTGCAAAGCTTGATAGATGGCTACAAATTCAAAGTGAATGACCAAAGATTAAAGATATTCTACGGATGACCAAAGCAGATAGTTGAAATGGCAGTCCTCAGAGACTGAAACACAATATCCTCATCGAGCTAACGACGTTAAACATAGCGCTGAGTGGGAGGCAACCCACTATTGATTTAGGATCTTTAAATATGCTTGCGTGATTGTTTTCATGTAGTTAATTCGTTTTAGATTTCATTGGAAAAATAGGATCTAGACACTTAGAATTAAGAAAAGGGTCCAGTGTACTGTGTAGCACGGTCACCAGAATCACAGGTTTTGTGGACTGCGGTCAACAGTACGTATACAAAGAAAAATGTCCATGGACCGTGGTCACCGGAACATCTAGTTCTGTGGACCGCGGTCACCAGAATGCTACAATCTGTGTATTTCTATGGACCGTGGTCACCAGAAGCATATGCTTCTGTGTACTGCGGTCACCAAAACATATATTTTTGCAAGTCCATGGACCACGTTCCACACTGTTTGAATGGTTTTTTGGACCGCGGTCGACACAATGCCAACTGTTGCAACTTTCAAAAATTCATACATGGACCGCAGTCCGTACATCTTTTTAAGACCAGATCGCGGTCATTTGCTCATTTCTGCTCCAAAATTTTTTAGTTTTCTCTGTGGCTTTCGGTCTCCCTTCCAATTTTCAAAGTTTCTTTTGCCTTTTCAGTGAAAATGTAAGTGTTTTTATTTTACTTTTCATTAGTTCTTTGCTTTATTTGAGTGTTTAGATAGATTTAGGAATTGCCCATAAGTGTTTTCTTTTGTTTGAAATGGGTATCTTGCTCAATAACTTGCAACCTCTTTCCTTTTAATCTATATGTGCATGATTAGTGAGTCCTTATGAGCCAGATTTGCACAAATCCTTGTTCATGAACATCTTAGGCGGTTAACTGTTTTATTTCACTGCAATGAGGCGCATTTCATATCTATTTTCATTGATTATGATGAAATTGGCATTGCAAGGTTCAATTTTTATTGTCTAATGATTAATTCTGATGTTCGGATGTTTAGACTGGTAAACTAACATACTTTGATTAGT
This sequence comes from Tinospora cordifolia, assembly GCA_030144865.1. Taxonomy (NCBI): domain Eukaryota; kingdom Viridiplantae; phylum Streptophyta; class Magnoliopsida; order Ranunculales; family Menispermaceae; genus Tinospora; species Tinospora cordifolia. Next base: position 26,692 of record JAJIYU010002016.1, on the reverse strand, counting down.
TTCAATTCATTTTGAGTGCACTATTGTATGAATCTTGCTGTTTTCCTTGCGCACCATTGTTGTTGTTGCAGGCTTCCTAAAATGAAACTTTCTACTTCAAAGGGCAAGCGGCCAGCGCCGCCTCCTCCACCCGCTGATCGTAATCGTTTTAAAACAGCTGCAACCAAGCAGATATTCAACATGATTCAATCCAACAGATATCTAATCCCCAAGAGAGGCATCATGTTAATGACTGAGAAGTGTAACATCGACATTGATAGAGTGGTGGCAGTTAGGCATTGGGAGAAGTTTATTCAGGCACCCGCTACCACAGTGGTATCAATAGTCTAAGAGTTTTATGCCAACGCACTAGACAGAGAAGGTACATCAGTATGGGTGCGAGGCAAGTGGATACCATTCAGTGCGGCAACAAGTAATGAAGTTTATGGCTTACCAGCAGACTCTCCGGATGAATACTACAATCTCCTACCTAGGTTTGATCTGGATGAGATCTTGTAGACTCTATGCGTTGATGGGGCCTCCTAGATATGCAACAACAACAGGCCAGTCAACTTGATGAAAACCATGTTTAGGACCCCGGCTAAGGTTTGGTTATATTTAGTTTGTGCTAATTTACTTCCTTCCTTAGCTATTAATAGGTTTACTATAAAGAGAGCCGTCTTAGTGTACTGCAACATAAAAGGGCTCCCAATCAATATTGGGACAATCATTTCTAGCTCTATTAGGTCGGCCATTGACAAGACAAATGTGGGTCTGCCACACCCCACCCTGATCACAGAGTTGTGCAGAAGAGCTGGGGTTGTTTGGGATAAGAGTGAGCCACTCTTGAAGATGAAAGATCACATAGCGGTGAAGATGCTCACTTCTACCTCTACTAAGAGGCGTCGGGCCTCTACGGAGTCACTTCCACCAGCTGCTGATCCAGCTAATTCCACACCGGCTCCTGCACATCCTGCTGATGTTCCACAGTCCTCTTTAGCTGTTGCTGCGGCCCTCTCTGCCACTGAGCATACCATGATGCACTGGATGGCGTATCTTACCCAGTGGCTGCACCGCAAGGACCCGAGCATAGCCGAGGCTTATCCCCCTCCTCCTTGCTGCCTACCCTACATGGCGATGACTTGTTGTATACCTCCAGTGCCCCCGACTCCGCTGGTAGGCAATGCGGATGATGCTAATGACGCCGGGGATGATGATGATGGCGGTGATTTTACTAGTTTTATTACCGAGGAAGAAGTCTTTGGAGCTGATATCTGATCTTGGTGTTTTCTTCTCTATTTGTTATGCTATCTTTTGCTGCTTTTGTAATTCAATTTTTTGTATTTATGGATACTTATGATGATGATGCATTACTCCTTATCCATGGTTTTATGTGTGCAATGAATTTTTATGGTTTCCAGACTAATTTTCTTCTCTCTTAGAATGTATGTTGTGCTGTGTTCTTTTCCCATGTATGCAAATCAATGTGCTCTTGAGGACAAGGCACAATTCAAGTTTGGGGGTATATGCTTAATGTCTCAACACACAACAAACAGGGTTAGTTTTACTTTATTTTGTCAAATTTTGTTAGATGCATTCTAGGAAGCATTTAGGGTAGATTGTTTTGATTATCAGATAAAATAAATAAATAAATAAATGTAAATAAAATAAAACAAATTTTATTGAGTAACCTATGAAATTGTAACGTTCCTCTAGTATGATGAGACAAAAAACTAGGGTACTTTCAAGCAGTCTGTGTGCTTGGTTTGTTGGAAATTTGATCTTGACAGATCTCTATAGTCTTAGGTAAATTGAGAATCCGAAAACTGAAGATAGTGAGGAGTGAAAACCAAACCACAAATGAAGAGAATTTCCTACAAACTCTTGAAATAATCAATTCTGCCTTGAACACTGCTTAGGAATGACTATAGGAAGGAAATGAAGTAGGCCATCATTGTTTGAGTCATAGCCTAAAGGCCAGTCCCAACATTTACAATCCTTTGTAGCCAATTTTAAGCCTTATAGCCTATTTTCTTGTTATGAACCTAAACATTATATATATAAACACTTTATCCTTATATGAATATCTCAGGTGGACTTAATTGTGTGCACTCATGGTTTTAATACTGCCTATTCTGATGATGTGAAAGAAGGAGGGGATGCTAACAGTGAAATACATAAGTTTTCAGTTTTTGTTTAAGCTTTTATTTTGTTTAGTTAAAAAAAAAAGAAAAAAGAAAAAAAAGAAAAAAAGAAAAAAAAAGAAAAAAAGAGTTATATTTATTTCTTTAGTATTTCAATATTGTCAATGATAGCTGAACTTTTTACTTTTGTATGAGTGTACATGTGAGTACAATTTGGAGTGCACGTGATGAAATAAGTTTGGGAGAGCTATGAAGACAAAGTTGTGAGCATGAACGAGAAATACAAAGGCTTAAAAAGAAAGGATCAAGCTATGTTGAAAAAAAATCAAACAAAATAGGTTGTTATTATTGCTATGAGTGTACACATGAGTCAGATTTAAATTCCTATTACACTTGTACCTTGAGCCAGACCACGTTACAACCTAAAAGAAAGACTACTGATTCTGACTATAGTTTGACTTAAGTAGAAGATAGATAGAGGAGAGAATTGAGAGGGTCTGTGTACTTAGATATTAGGAAATGATTTCTGTGAGTGGGATGATGCCTGCAAATCACTTACAAAGTCTAGGAGGATTAAGATACTAACAGATGAAAGGGTGAAGTTGAGAAACAATAGAGGATAAACTAATAATATAGACAACCTGAATGACCCTAAGAAAGTGTTAATGAGTCATAAACTAAAGGAACGAAAAATAATTGAGGTTACGATGATGATTGAAATCAAATTTACTTCTATGTAAGATGATTGTTAGTTTTAGATTAGAGTCATTGTTCGAGGACGAATAATAGTCTAAGTTTGGGGGTATTTGTTAGTTGCATAGCAAACTAACATTAGTCTAGGTGATTTATTGCATTTTATAGGAAATAAAGGGAGAATTAGTTGAAGAATTGCATAATTGTTAGCATTAGCATATAATTTAAGGATCTGCATCGTTTAATTTCTTTATAAGCTTTGTTTTAAAGTTTTGAAACTCTTTTATGAGGAAATGATATCTGGGAAAGGAAATTGAGTGTATTGCAGGGTACAGGTTGGAGCACAAAGGAAATATACATCATATAAAGGCAAAAAGAAGAAGAAATCATGAAGAAGTGTCAAGAAACCACGGTCAAATAACTAAATATCTCGGTAGCTAAATAAGGACATCACGAGGAAAAATCTCACTAGTTACCGCGGTCGGTGATCCAGTGACCGCGGTAACTAGAATGTGGTTTGTGAGGAAAAAAATGGACCACGGTAGACAGAATAGAAGATTCCAGTTTTTATCAAAGGACATCACTGATCGTGGTCACTCGAGTGATTATTAGGATTTTCATGTTTTTTAGGATTTTTTTAGTAAGGGACTATAAATAGGAGAGGTTATTAGAGCCCAGAATACCTAATTCGGAAAGGAATTACTTGTGATGGCTGAGTAGAGCAAAACCTGTATTCCAATTAGGAATTGAAGATTATTCTCACATCTTGAGTATGATTTACTTCTTTGATTATAGTTTAATGTTTTCTATTAAATTCATGTGAAGCTAATCAATTTTTCTTTGTCTGGGATGTGATGTTCAATGCATGATTTGTGATATCTAGTTACAGTTATTGAATTAGAGACATTATTTCATATTGTGCTGGCTTAATGCTTCATGTTTATTGGCCATAGACATGATGAACTCAATACCTTAGATTAACTCGAGAGAGAGGTCTAAAGTGTGGATTATCACAGTGTGGACTTAGATTAGTTGATTGATCGAGAGGTTATTAATTGATCTAAGGAGTTGCACAGGGATTTTCGCATACACAACTTAGGTTGTCGACTAAGCACATCGGAAGTGGGCTTTATAAAACAAATATAGTTAATATTGAAGCACCTCAGGAGAGGGTTCCAATTACAGATGCGAGAACTCATAGTGTAGACAATTCATAACCAAAACTATAGATCACCGGTCATGCAGCGGCATTCACTGTCCTAGACACCCATTACACATAGAATTCTAAGAACAAAGTTATTACTTCAATTAGAAGAGATTTTAGTTAAGAGTTTAATCTAATCACATTAATTAGAATCTTGATAAAACACAAATCAGTAGTAAATTGAGATTTAAGATCACTAATCAAACCATTTTCCCTGAGGACGATATTCAATCTCACCGGTTAATACTCGAGCGAACCTGTACACTTGCAGGCTTTGCAACAAGTTTTTGGCGCTGTTGCCAGGAAAAATACGGTGTTTAGTATCTTAAAACCAATTAAACTTGGTTTAGTCTTAGTCAAGACAATTTTATTTTATTGTTTCCTTTTACTTGATCTTTCTTAGATTTATTGAAGTTCGTTGAATACACTTGATCTTTTTGTGGTTTCTGTGTACTAGGCTTGCATGAGTAAACGTCCTTGTGATCCCTATGATCCAGATTTCCTAAAAAAAAATCCATCAGATTCAGTTGGAGGCTCATGAACGAGTACCAACTATGACTAATAGTGGAAGTTCTGGAGTTGGGAACAATAGAGAGGCACAACATCGAGAAACACCTTTAAGGGACTTCTTTAAATCGGTGTTGAACAATAACTACTCAGGCATAGGAAGAACACCGATAAATGCAAATAATTTTGAGCTAAAGCCGTCCTTGATCACTAGGCTTTTGAGCTCACCCTACTCGCTCTTTTTCAAATAACTGTTGAATACTTTGCTCCTTGCAAATCAATGTAAATCAGTAGTAGTGGTTCTTCGCAGTATGAGGATATTAGAAAATGAACTTTATTTGCTATTTTCAATTGTAGGGCATGTGACTCACCATATTTAATCGTGTTAGATGTCAGTCATTAGGCCAGACAGTAGTTGTCTTATCAGAAGTTGGTTATGGAGCCCACAAAATTGTTCGTAACTCCGATCATAAATTAATGTCTTTCAGTTATGTGTGATCCCAAGGTTATTGCTATTTTTTTTCGAAGCAAGTGTATTTATACTTTATTTTGTACTTTGAGATGTGATCTGGTGCAACTAACATATGTGATAGCTGATGTAAAGAAAAAGTAATATCCCCAGTTATCAAATAAAAACCAGGAGTGACTGCACACGAGGGTAACGACATCTCAAGCTACGAGACAACCATTTTTGTCGCCTATGACGTATGTGATAGACTCGGGAGCTAGGGTGTTACATTATATATGTGTGTTTATTTCTAAATCATATGTAGAAGTTAAACGTATAAATATTTATGTGAAGAATAAAAAGGTGGATATATATTTATCTTCCTAATGTTATGAAAAGGGAATTATCCTTATGAATATTAAATTCTCATTCAAGTGGTATAACATATTTCTTGAAGTGAATATTTGATTCGTTAATAATTATTGATATGAATGAGATATAATTACTGTAATATATAAAAAAATATGATAATGGTCATGGTAAAAATAATTTTCAATACCATGGTGATCATAAATTTTAAATAGTATTATGCTATAAGACATAAAGAGAATAAAAAAATTGGATAGTATTATTTTTTTAAGTTAACAAAGAAAAACTTTTAGAAAATTGTTTATTATTAAATTCACTTAGCTTGCTGTAATATTTTGTTTATATCTCAAGCTACATGAGAAAATAATGTATATGATTGAAATTATTTTTGTTTATATACTTGAATCAAAGACCAATGCCTGAAAAACATTGTAATATCCTGAATTTCTCAAACGCGTACACGTCGAAAATAGACTTTTAAAAATTATGAAATAAATATAAAAATGTGTGAAACATCTTTTAAATGATTATTATATAGTATGATATAAAAATAAAATAAATCAGAATGTTGGATACTAGGGAAAACTGTTGAAAAACAAAATATTACATTGTCGACCACGGTCACTGAAGGCCAATTGCAGTAATCAGTGGAAAATCACGAAAAAAAAAATTAGGTCACATGGGTAACCGTGATCCATAAAGTGCTGACCGCGGTAATTACACGAGATTTAAAAAGATTCAAGCCCTTGACTTCGTCGTTTCACGCACAGACTTTCCCAAATCAATCCAGAGCTTCAGAGAGACGGTCCAGAGCTGATTGAAGGAGGATTTCAAGATCTAAGGTAGGAATCTGAACCTCTTAATCCTTTTAGTTCAAGATTTGTATATTCATTCAGATTCAATATTCAAAAATGAGGGTTTCAGGTTTTTGATGTATAAGACGATCCAGAACCAAATAAGCTCGGATCTTCCTTCTAAATTGAGAGTTTATTGATTTAGAACTGGATTCTAGACGTTTTAACTATTCAATTGTAGTTTTTGATGGATCCAAAGGAATTTCACCTATCTGAAGGGTTTTTGAAGGTGCAAATCCTTTGATAGGTAATAAAACTTAATCTATTCCTCTTTTGATGTTGTAGTTAGTTTTAAATGTGTGCTATTCTTAACTTAGAACGCATTGACTATAATTTCGCATTTTTGTGTGGAAAAAATGGAAATTTGGATTTTTGTACTATTGTTGAAAGGGGATTTTTTTTGGTGATTTGGAGTAAATGACGAGGTTTAATCATTCTAGATTGTGGACTTTGAGCGTGATCCTCGCAAGTAGGGGCAAGGGTCATTCTGCGTTATCAGGTGGGCGTAATTCTCTTGTTCACTAGTATTATGTTGGTTCAAAGTTCAAGGCATGATGTTTGTGTAGCATAGGATGATAGATGCATGCTAGGATGGATATGATTCTGGAATGTTTTGATTATTAATTGAGCATAATGTCTGGTTACATGCTTTATCATTATTTGGGTGAATATTATGCATGACTGATAGGATAGTTTCATTATCTGAATTGCATCATTATTCATGAGTATCACATGATGATACGGTATGGAATGAAAATGATTGGAAACGAAAGAAGATTAAATTAAGATTTAAAATTCCACGTACCTGGGCGATGGTGGCATCTGTCAATGACTCATGGACGTGGCCATATTTGCCGCACGACATCTTCTGGATCCTACAGTCGGTGTTCTTAATGGAGCCGCCTGCGACGGCTGAGAGTTCCTCGGACGAGTGAGCATTGGTCGTACACCATTGCACCTATTCTTAGATGTGTGCTAGGGTGGGGTACGGTAGTGTAGCTCGAGGCGTTATCTATTGGGCTCGATTTCTTGGCACTGAGGAACACCGGGAGAAGATCTCTTTCGGTCTTAGGGTACAACAAAACAAATGACTGTTTGAAATGATTAATGTAATAAAAGTGGGTGCATGTTTTAGATTTTGGTTTATATAATGCTAGTGATGTGTAGGGATGATCCACTGGGCTCTCGAGCTCACCCCATTTTCTTTTATAGGTACTCGCAGAGGTGGAGTACACTAGTTGACCAGTTGATTCAGGGTTGGTAGGTGATCTCGCTGGGAGGTTGCTGTTGGATTTGTATTCTTATTTTTTTGTTTCAATTTTCACAGATCATGTATATATTTTGAACAGGCCATGTTGCCATTTATTTCCTTTTGGGATTGTTGTATATTTTAAAATGTTGTTTGGAACTTTAGCTCTTTGAGCTAGTTTTTGATTCTAAGTTTTGAGATGTATTTTGAGATAATGCCTTCGGAGGCACATGACATGTATATTCTTAATTATACTTGAAACCCTACTATATGGGTTGATGATTTTGATGGTTTCCGCTGTTGTATCTTGATTTATTGTAAATATTCTTGTGAAAATTCTGATGACATGTTTTGATATAATGTACTATTAGTGAACAGTCGTAGAAAATGATTTTTATATTTTAATCCACTGAGTCTAGTGGTAAGGAGGGGCACCGATTGTACGGATTTGGAAAATGGTTAGTGATGACCCCGGTCTCCAGCGTCTGAGGATTGATGTAATTTATCCCGCATGCATGGTAAAGTAGCCAAAGTGGAGCGCGAGTCTCAACACTGGGCCCCGACGTGAAGCGTAGCAATGGATGGCTCCCGGAGTGGGGGCCGGGGTGTCACAAGCAAATAGGCCCCAAGGCCCTAAAAATATTTAAAATTATTTTAATGTATATTGATTGAAATATTCTTTTCATATATTTTGATTCATATGAATAAATGAAAACTTTGTGAATGAAGTATTTATAGTTATTTATAGCTTGAAGCTATATAAAAAGGGGATTCAATAAAAATCTTATTATTTTTATTTAATTATAAAAATATTATGGTCGATTGAACTTAAAGTTACAATATCAATTAGATACAAAAAATATTATGATATTTGATTTAATATATTAAAATTATAAAACTTAAAAAAATTCATAGCTACGTAATGGCAATCGTAACACCCCAGTTCCTGAAGCATTCACAATTACTACATTAATCTCATAGTAAGAGATACATACATATACATGACATTGTCGAGAACTGGAATATTACTTGTTTCACACATCAATAATAAATCTCCAAGTCCCACCAGGTCACATCCCACAAAATCATATGAGTAAATAAATAAATAATAAATAGATTTATAACTAAAAATATGGGATGACATAGTTATTTTAACCCAATAATAATCAAACTAATATTTGGCCCTATGGCCGAGTTTCAAATAAGATTTCAATGAATAAAATAGTGAACGATGATAAAGACCCATACCCTACTAAAATAAGAAACAACTCTTAATTTAGAAATAACCTTGTCAGTGAGGTCTACTACTATTAAATTACTCTATAGTGTCTAGTCGACGCAAGCTTTCTCTTACTAGTTACTTGAAAAATAAGAAGTGAGGTGAGCTCAAAGAGCCCAATGCATCATACACAACACATCTTAAGCATTATTAAAGTCAAAACACAGAATATGCAAACACTTATCAAACATCAGACGTTTCAAGCAATTCAATTATTTTTAGTTGACATTTAGACCGAAATGACTATCCTCTATGTTCTCATCAAAACAACGAGTGCCCAACGTTAATGACAAAGAGGGTTAACCCATAATCCAATGTCTGGGACTTAGGGTCCAACCGAATGTACCATTTCAAATATATTATCAATTTCATAATTTGAGAACACCCATAATGATTAATTGTGATTCACTGAGCCAGTATGTGGTTCAGTTCTTGATTACAGTGATCTTAAAGTGTTTGACAAGATCAAGTGTTCAACATGCTCAATGTCTCATATTTTTCACACATAACTTAAAACTATTGTGAAGATATAAATTCAGTATGCACACGATTATAACACATGTTATCCAACAAATAAGGCATATCACACATGTATGAAATCAATCAATCACAATTATGACATAATCATACCCTAGCATGCTTCTATGTATTTAATCAACTAAGCATACAATCATATTTCCTATTTAAAACTAAAATAATACGAAAGAGTATGGTAGTCATTTTTACCTATTAGTGCACTTTCTCAACTCCTGTTCTTCGCACGCTATCAACTTGAATGTTATTACTTTTCAATTTAAAATATTTAAAGTAATTATTTTTAGTATTTAAAAATTATATAATATTTTTAAATCATAAATTTACTAATTTCTTACCAAATATGACAAACAATGCATCATTCACCTTTTCAGTGCATTCAGTGCGCACTATTGCCCTTATTCGGTAGTTGGACGTGACTTACCCTTTTCCAACTATGAATACTTACTATTTAATTACTTTTAAACCTTTTTAAAACCTTTTGAAGGCCATTAAATATTCAGCCATGACCAGCATGCATCATGTGCATGAAATCATAGTCATTTTCATGACTTATGCACGTATTCTTAGGATTTAATATATATTAAAGTCTTACATCCATTTCTAGCATCTTAAGCATGTTTAACCATCAATTTTCAGCAAGCTACCTTGCTTGTTTTTGACTCATATATGCATCAAACAATACCTATTAGTGATAATGTTTAACCATCTCTTAAACATGCATGCATCCTAATTATTTCATGCATATGATTCTTATGGATGTGCTATTTTATAATACTCTAATATTAACATTATATGTAACTTAAATCCCCATTTTCAAGCAACCTAACTTGCTGGTTTTTGACATTTAAATATATAGAATCCTCACCTAGTTAGCAAGTACACTCAATTGTCACTTAAACATGCCTATACCCTAATTATATCATACATACATGTCTTGTTTGTATGCTTTATCATCATGCCCTAGATCAGAATTTTGTGCATCAATATTCATGATTTTTTCAGCAACCTACTTGCTGGTTTTTTCATCAAACAATGCCTTATTCATCCTATTTTACCCTCTTGATCACTATGCTCATCACATGCCATGCATAATCCTTGGTTTTATGATCACACTTGTATGTTTGATCCTTCCCCATGTAAACATGATTTTTTTCTTCGACTGTTCTTGTTTCCATAAACTCATAATCCTCTAGAGCATTATATTAATTGCTGGAAATAAAAGAAAGACCTTTAAAAAGGAATAAGATCATTATACCTTCATACCATTTTCCAAAATGGATTGTTGATGCTATGTGCTCCAAACAAGAGTTATTTGGCTCCTCCTCTAGCTGATTTAAGTTTCTATTTTGATGATGAAATTAGAAAGATATTTCAAAAATTTCTTATAGAAAGAATGATCACATCAAGGGGTGGAAAGAAGAAGAAAAGAAAAAGTAGAGAGGGTAGTGAAGATCGTGTAGGGTATTTCCTAGTAGAATGGATCATTATGGCTTAATGCGTGCACTATCAACCTTTTGTGATGTTCTTCAATGGCTGGAACAAAGAGACTTCCAGCAAGAGGGGAGAATACCAAAATCAACATCTAGAGATAAAAAGAAGGGAAAAAGGAAGAGAATAAGATGTTCTATAGGGTTAATACCTTATGAATCGATGTGTGTGCTTTACTTTGATGCAATTTCTCTTTAATTGAGACTTGGAACTACTAGGGTTTTGCAACAGAGGAGGGAAGTCGACTAAGGGAGAGAGAATAGTAGGGGAGTCATTTTTTTTTAAAGTAGAAGGAATAGGAAAGATGCCACATTAAGATAGGGAAATGTCAGTATGGATAAGGTGTGAGTAGGTGTTTGAGTTTACCCTGGATTCCTTGTTGTTATCTTAGTGGTGTTAATCTTCATCCAAATTTTTCACCCTTTAATCCTCATATGGCGTGGAGAGTTTAATCAAATCACGTTTTTTTTATATTTATATTTATCTTTATATTTTGTGTGTGTTTGGGACCCCTTTTTGTAGACAATTTTTAATACATACAATGTACGCCCCTGATACACTTAAATATACATATTTTACATCATTTTTCTACTAAAGTTGTAATTTTATTTTGTGTTTCGTGTACCAAAGTTTAACTTATTAAATCTTTTACTAATTAATAAAATTTAGATAATATTTTTTATTTCTAATGCATACAATGTAAAACCCTTATACACTGAAATATGCATACTTTACATCATTTTTCTACTAAATTTCTAATTTTATTTTGTGTTTTGTGTACCAAAGTTTAATTCATTAAATCTTTTACTAATTAATAAAATTTAGATAATATTTTTTAACTTAATTACTTATTTTATTTCATTATTAACCAATATACACATGTATAAATGTGTGTGTGTGTGTGTACACACACACGTACATATATATATATATATATTTGAATCTTCATCCCACTAAATTATGTGTATTTTATTTATTTATTTGTTTTCTCAATTATTACAAGAATAATATTCATAACAGAAAATTATTAAAAAAAATAATGTTTTAATTATTGGCTATTGAAAAGAGCTTTGTTAGAGATACTTTCTAGCACTTGAAAAAAAAAAACCTTAAGTCAAAAACTGTGAAAATTTAATGATATTATAACTAGCTAGAAACTATTAAAATATTTTGAAATGTCAAAGTTGTAATGCTTTATATATAACTAGATTGACTTTTACCTATGGATCCACATATATAATTGTGAATTTCTAAATTAGTATGAAGCTAATTAAGAGTTGGTCAAATAGTAATATAACATCTTAAAAATTTTTACTTTATTTTTTTTAAGTAGATAGTATTTGATTATTAATTAATATTAACTTTGATACAAAAATTTTACTTTATTACTTTATTATTTTTATTACTTAATGTTTTTATTTGACATTTATCTGTTGTGTCAAATTAGTGAATTTTTTGTAACAAACATTATTGAGAGATTCATCTTAATTAAGTTTGCATATGAATTAATAATGTTACCTGATCAATTAAACCGAAAATTTATTTTGATCATATGATGAATCACATAATATTTAAATATTGAAGTGTTATAAAATAAATATTAAAAATATATTATTTCTAATGAATATGCTCTTGAAATGGTATTAAAATGTTGAAATGTTAAAAAAATGTGAAAAAAAATTACATTTTGATATATTCTATATGATAAAAATTATATTGAGATGATTTCAATGATCATAATTATGGTTATAGTTGTTGATAATATGATTATAATTGTTATTATTCTCCTGAAGTGGAATAATGTAACTATTGCGACATATGAAATTAGAAATTATAAATTGTTCAAATTATTTATCAAACAAATTGATATTGGTTGGATATAAGAAATATTACCAAATGATTGATCAATGGCTCGATAAAAATATGTTGAGATTAAAAAATTATTGATAGTTTTTGAAGAACAATTAGTATATTAACAAATACATCATGTTTGTAATGACAAAATAACCTCTTATATTTTGTTGAAATTGCTCTCAAAGAGCAATTAGTTTGACGATAATTGCTCTTGAAGAGTAACTTATAGATTGTAAATAAGTGTTCTTGAAGAACAACTGTTTTTTCACATATGAGGTCAATTGAAATATATTGTGATTGAGATAAAAAAGTTTTTTGACTCAAATATATTTATATTTTGACATGATTAAATGAAGCAATTGTCTTGTCATTAAGGGCAGAAAACCCAATTTTAAAATAATGATATACAAAATTGCTAATGCAATATGAGGCTATGTGAACATGAATCTCAAAAGAAAAGTTGAAAACTAATTGATAGTTCACAAGATCAATTGACTATGTGAACATGAATCTAAAAAGAGAAGTTGAAAACCAATTGGTAGTTCACAACATCAATCATGTACAAATATAAGTCAGTTAACTGATGCACAATTATTTGTGAAAATTTGACACACTTGAAGTATGATTGATCGGTTAAGTCAAATGTCATATATGCAAAATATTCCTAAAGAGGAATAAAATAATATTATGATTATATGTCCCATAAATTAAGAATTAAATATTTCATAGAATGGAATAATTTGGGACATGAGTATTTCGAGACAAAAATATGTCTTGAACAGATAAATTGAAAAATTAGACATTTTCTAAAAAGAACAAATTTGATATAAATGTCCAATAAAAGAACATAAGTATGCATCGTATGTAAAAATTTCATAAATTCAATATATATGTGAAATATTGAATGAAAATGAATAATGTTCATGATATTTGAAAGTGTCCATTGATATTTTAAAAATAAGGATCCCACACTATAGATTGTGGAGTAATGTTGACATTAAAAATGAGTAATTTAAACTCATTGACGAATAAAAAAATATTTTTATCCCAACACTTAATAGTGTATGATGTGACACCCCAGCTCTTGGTTTTCCCTCTCTATTTCCATCCGTGCGATGAGTTGTCGGGGCCACGAGTGGAGACGACGCGTGCCCATTTGGCGGGAGATGCTGGGCTCGGGTCGTTCACCGAGAGCTGGAGGCCACTTGCGGGTTAGTCTCATTTGTGTCATTCTTTTTATCTCATACATCAAAATCTTTCTTTCAAGTAGGGTATGTATTCAATCTAAAATACACAGTATTCTTTTAAATACAATTTCTGTCAAAAAATGAGATTCATTAAGAAATTGTATGCAGTGGTTCTAAATACTTACAAGTTCAATATGGAAACATATTTAGCAAGAAAAACACTTTGCAGCGAAATAAGAATTTCAGAATTGTTTTTTAAGCAACCTCTAAATATATAAATATAGCCCAACTGGCCTAAGTCCCCAAAGATTTAATTTACATGTAAATCGGGTTAAAAGATAAAGGACATCCAAGCCCAGTTCAAATAAAATACAAAAAATATGATTTACAACAAAATGATAAAGTATTAAACCAAAAGAAAGAAAATTGTGACAACCTCCCAGTGAGGTCTCAAACAAAAAGATGACTTCGCATGACTGATCTATTCTTACAGTGTCAGTGATCGCTTGAAATGGAATAATGGGGTGAGCTCAAGAGCCCAGTGGATCATACCTAAATATCACTAGCATTACACAATCCAGAATACAAAACATACAAACACTTTCATTACATTAGGGCGTTTTAAACATCATATTGGTTATTTTGTCGAACGCAAGACCGAAAGAGCCTTGCTCTCGGTATCCCTGGGTGGTCTCAGAGCAAATTCGGGGTAACGTTCGAGCGCTGGTTACCTTTCGGAACCACTATCTAAGAATGGAAGTCCATATTGACTCTTTGTCCGAAGACACAATTAGCTGTCGCAGTCAGCTTGGGTAGGGATACCCACGATGATGCCCAAAGGCCGATCATCGCCTTGGTACGTAAAATTATTAAATCTTAATTTAATCTTCTTTAGTTGCACATTCCATTCTTATTCATACATAGTAAACATACGTAAAATTAAAAGTAAGCTAATCAGATATATTCGATTATTCATGGAGATCAACACATGAACATCTATCTATGCATGTTATAGCACAAGCAACCATACATCATGAACGCACATCAAGTCATTCCAACCAAGATCAATCAAAATTGCCCTAGCATGCTTCTAAGTGCTCATTAAAATTAAATATAAATCATTCTTTGCATTCAAAGTTCACATAAGGCTAGGGGGTATGGAAATCATACCCGCTTTTGTGTACTTCTTCCCCTTTGCCGTCACTCCTTGCAGCACGAGTTTAGACCTTTAATCCCTAAGATTTTTTATAATAATTTATTGTGAGTCCAAGGCATACAAAGCATAATCAAAATCCTACATTTATGCCCTTTATATATGTGTTCTCGGTGTACTCAAAATTGGAACAAAATTAAGGGAAAAAAGGGGAATGGGCAACATGTGTTTAACAGCCCAACACATGGACATTAGTCTTAAAACACATCTACTCAAGGAAAATGATTTACACTTAAGAAAATGATTTAAAATGCTAACAAAGTAAGATCTCAAGTATGGTTTCATAATTTTACTTAGCACAAGACGTTTTCAAACGTGCCTCAACTCAGATTTGCCCTTGTGATGTTGCTCTTGGCAAATTCAAGCTTGAGAATGGTAGAGAATGGCTTAAATAAGCTCAAACTACCCTTAGAACTCCAATGAAAAGGTAAGAAACGAGATTGAAGAGCTTAGTAAGAGTTTTAGAGAGAAAACTGTGATTCACGGCGTATGAAAATCCAGATCTAGGGTTTCTGTGCAACATTCCATTTTTATAGAAATCGACGAATTACCGTAATCACTGTAGGATTACCACGTCGCTAACCGCGATTGCCAAGTCGATTTAGTTGCTCGTTTCTGGGGTTTTCTCCGGTGATTATCGTAGTCACTCTAGAATTACCGCAGTCAAACCTCTGTAAACAGGGTGACACATTTCTTCCTATTTGCTGGGTTTTTCCCGTGATTATCATGGTCACTATAGAATTTCTGCGGTAACAAGGGCGATTTCCATTTTTTTTGGGTTTGTCCACGATTACCGCGGTCATCGCTCTGGGTTTGAGCCCGCGCGAACTGGTCCAGGCACATGGGCCGGCCCATGCACCCAATAAACAGTCCAGCCCCTTCCTTTTTGTCCTCTTGTGCGATTTTTCAGCGGATTTTTGACAAATTTGGCTGATTTTTGGGTGATTTTCCAGCAAGACTCCAATAAGAAATCATGAGAATCTATGGTATTTGAATCCATGGTTTTGCCATCAACTCATGGCCTCCATTGTGGCCAATGAATGCTGCCAACTGGGCATCCAGCATATGAGGTTGAGTGCCACCTGGACAGCCACATGTCACCCACATCTTTGCCAAGCAAGCACCCTTATGCAACAAAATGACTTCTTTGAGCTCAAAGTCAAGAAATTCCATATTTCTATAGCAACTTCCCTAACTTATATCTTCCTCAATTCTCAACTAAATCCAGCAAACTAGAGCTTGATTTGACGCTTGTACCACCATCTACAAGTCTCACAAGTGGTTTGCACAATCTTGGAGCCGTCTGAAGCAGAGATCATCAAGAAAAGGTGCTGTCCACACTGTTCAAACCCAGAAAAATCAGAAAGTGTGTTGAAACCACTTTTGGAGCTTTGAATCTTGGCCATTTCCAGTTCTTTTTGGAGGTAAAATTGTACACTCTCCTCATTTTCATATGTGCTTCGACCTCCAAGAGTTAGAAAACGAAAAATAGGGTATTGTCCATGAATTTGGGACCATTGAAGTTGATTACTTACTCACTGTTACAGCTGTGTAATAGAAACAGTTGGAGCAACTTTGGGAAAGCTCACTCTTGAACCACCCTAGGCACATCCTTGAGGTAAAAATCTATCATTCTACTCTTTATCATGAGTATTCAAGTGTCCAAGTGGTAGAAACTAGAAATTGAAACATTTAGTGTGTTTTATAAGTCACTATTGCTAACTGTTAGACATACTGTTGCAACAATGTCGACGGAAACAGTTTGAGACCAGAATAAGAACTATATTTGGGACACCTAAAGGCATCCTTTTGGGCTGGAACCAGAGGCATTGTAGACCCCATAGTAGAGGTTCCAGAAAGGTATAAAGACTTGACCTTGAGCCCTTGTGGATGTGTTTTGTTATACTTGCAAATATTCCATGATTGTAGGGTGCTAGAACAGATTTCTTGTGTTCTTTAAAATACAGTAGAGAACTTAGTGGATAGATAGACATGAATTTGGCATTGCATGTTACTGTTTCGAAGTGTTTTTGAATAATGGATGTGTTATGATCTCTATACTGTAATTAGACACAAGAAATAACCCATTGAATTGTGATTTAATGAGGGAAAAGAATACTAGGATGATAGTAGAAACTATGAACCCAGAAATTTCGTACAATCTGGCTGAAATTTCTGAGATATAATTTACTCACCAAACCTTGATAGATTAAGCTGAAATTTGGTGGAGAGATCCTTAGATATGTCTAGAAGTTTCCTAAAAAATTTCAGAGCATTCTGATAAGTATAGGTAGGTCAGTTCAGACAAACAGTCACTGCCTGTCACAGGGTATATGGGATCTGTGCAGTTTCTGTTATCATACTTGGAAACCCTAGTAAATGATGTCTAAAGATAGTGATCCAAAATTCTAGGAAAACTTTAGGAAGTCTAGAATAGTTCTAAGAATTTTGGCACAAATCCGATGTATGGATTACCCGCCGAAAAATCGAAAAAATAGTTGCACAGATAGGGCCATAGGCTAATGTTATGCCTAAGATGGGAATTGGGAATATTGATCCTTTTTGGCCCAATTGACTCCATGAAGACTAGAATTGACCCTGTGGGACTCTATTGATCAGCTAGGTCAACAATGATAAGTTGACTAGGGTTGACCAAGATTGACCGAGGTCAATCAAATTAACTTAGTAACTAAGGCAAGGTGAACAAACATAGGAGACTATTCTTGACTAGGTCAAGTTAATGATTAACCAATGATGTTTAGTTAGAGTGAGCCAAGTCTTATGTTAATATTAAGAAGTTACGTCGATTTCGCAGGACCAAGTGTTAGTGGGACGCGACCGGTCGCGAGAGGAGCGTCGGGAGCGGAGCATCCCTGTGAGTAGTGTTTTCTAACTCATTTCTTAGAGCTTGTTATTCTGTGCATTATGAAAATGAGATTACATATTGTGATGAATTTGCATTCTTTTAAATGGGTTTTAAATGAAAAGTGCACCGAGTCTCGAGGTCCAAGAGTACAGGGTTTGGATAAGTTGTGTCGGTCTCTTATATGACTCCGAGAGGTGACCACCTAGCACAGAGTACCCGCCAAGGGGGTTCTGTGGGCCTACGATGATGGCAACGATAATAAGACCTAATTGGGCCATCACAATAAGGCAACGACAATAAGTCCTAGTTGGTCGTTACGATGATAGCCTGCAACCCGCTCGAGTAATTTTTAGTCGCCTCGGAGAGCTTGCGAGTCTCGGCGAATGTTTTCATTATTTAACTATTTTCAAATGAAGGTGCACGACTGCATTACGGATTTAAATTGTGTTTACTGTGTCATTCACCTGCGTAATGCTATTGCTCATGCATTCATGGCACATGTTCTATTTGTGGAATACTTGTTTTAAGTTTGAATTAGACTGTATTACTCACTGAGCCGCCATGGACAATTAGGCTCACTACTCTAACTTTTCAGGTCCTTCAGTCGTGGATAAGCGCAAGGGAATGGTCATCGTATAGAGTTGCATTCCCTTACTCTTTTTGGTAGGCTTTCTTTTTATTTTCTTTTCTGTTTTGTGTTTTGAGGGTTAGAATCTATGTATAGGGGTGAGGAAAGCTTGTACATAATGGATAGTCACTCTCATTGCTACACATGTTATAATGACCCATTTTAGATGAATATCAAATTTTATTAGTGTTCATGTGTTTAAATTTTTTCTGCATTCCTTATGATTACTCTGAAAGTGTGTCATGTGGTATTGTATGTTGAGGCTTAACAGTGTCTTGGCAAGCTCGGCTTGCGAGCGGGTTTGTTGGGACACTGTGCCAGTCGGTTCGTCCTTCGTCCTAGGGAAGGGGTCTCGACACACTTGAAGTTGACAAAAACTATTTTATCTTCATGATGGAGAAATTATTGGTCCCGAAGTATCGAATCTTGTTGTTACTAATGCACTCATTGGTCTTGAAGTACAAGATTAGACATTGCTTTCTCTATTGAGCTACTTGCAAGATAAAACTTTTACTAACTTGAAGATATTGAAATAAAATTAAACATTATTATACTATCTTCGAGAACCAAGTGATATGAGTCTAAATATTTCTTCAAGAAAAACAACACCAAAGTTGACTAGAATGCAGATATTTAGTTTTTATCGAGATCCTCAAAAAGTAAGGTCACAAACATGACATATAGTGATATTGCAACATTAAAACATCTGTGAAGCAAATAATATTTGCAAATTCTTCAAATCATTATGAGATTCTAACAATCTATAAAACAAGTTATCATGTATATAGTTGATATTTATGATTCACATATTCAAGGATACTGTAGATCATCTTCTATTAAAGTTTGTCTGACAACATTATAGGAAGAAAATGCAACATGTATTGCACATTACGGGAAGGGTTTATCAAAGGTGACAGAACCAAACATATTTCACAAATATTCATTTAAATTCTTCTTTACACATGAGCTTCAAAAGAATGATGAAATTGATATTCGACAAATAAGATTGAGTGAAAATCTTGAAGACTTGTTTGTAAAAGTTTTGCCACGTAAAAGATTTATGAAACTTATACATGGTATTGAAATGTGACGACTTACAAGTATTTCAAGTATGACAATAAAAGAAAGTCTACACATGTCATCATGAGGGAAAGAATAAAGAAGAGTTATTAATTAGTGTACTGTACTCTTTTTCTCTTAACTAAGGTTTTATTTCACTGAGTTTTTTTTCAAGGTTTTTAATGAGGCAATTCTAATAATATTATAAGACTCCAAAACTATACGTTCTCTTTTTTCTTCTAGATTTTTCTTTTCACTGGGTTTTATCTAGTAATGTTTTAATGAGACATATTCTCATATAAATATATTGAAAGGGTAAGTGTTATAAATAATTATCTTAAATGCCTTTGTAACTTTGTAACCCTACATTTTAATATTTGTAACCCCTAAATCTTATAATGTCCAAATTAATGAGATTATTTAAATATTCTCATTATGGTTATCGTAACCCCCCATGCCCTAAAATTTGTATAAAGAGGTTTTGTATCTCATGAAAATCATAAAAAAAGAGAACAACTCTCTCTTGAATTTGTCTCTTTGTAGTATTCTTGAGTAGTTCTTCTTCTTTTTTTGAGATTTTCTTACATGTTTCAATTAGTTTTTGTTAGATTTATAACACATTACTTAATATTTATACAAAAGGTAAATATTATGAAAATATTGTATGTATATATAATATAATTAAAAAAATTATATCAAAATACCATATTCCGAAAACAACAATTTATAAATTATACAAATATTTGTTTTATATTGTATGAAAATAGAAGCCATACAGTTATTTTTTTCAAAAGCATTGTTTATAATATGCTTATTTTTATTCTTGTGAGTTAAAATGGCTAAAAGAGGGCAAGATCAAGTAGGTGTCATCATCGCAAACCGATGGTTTTTTTGTTGTCGCTGTTGTTGGAGTTTTCAACGTGGGTGAGAGACGCTCAATAATGCGTAAACCTATTTAAAGTACAGATTGACAAAAACCCCTTCTATTTCTTCTTTAACTGTTACTACTATAACTACTTTTTCTTAATCTATGTTTGCTTCCCTTTCATCTCCTCTCTTTTCTTCGCATTAACTTCATTGTTGGAATTGTATAGATCTAGTAATAGTGAAAATAGTAGCATTTGCAACATCCACTGCGAACTCACCACAATAGGAATCGTGTGACTTGTTGGTTCTTTTCCTTCATTCATTGGCCTTTTTCAACCATAGCTTAATGCCATCCTAAAAAGGATGATTTGTCAAGGTTGAACGACATGGAAAAATATGAATGCATTTTGATCTAAAAGCTTGATATTCATAATCTTAATCATGAACAAAGGCGAGGAGATAAGAATCATAACGTTTGTGGAGCCACTGGTGATATTTCTGATCTTGATTGTGAGAGAAGATTCAATTTGTGATGACCTATGTTTTTAACATCGGATTGACGGATTCGACTTATATGTACTTCATGTATTTTCTAGAAATTTTAATGAGAAAATATAAAATTTTTCTCAATTTTTTCTAATTTCGGATTAATTATTAAAAAAATAAAAATAATTTGAGAAAATGCAATTTTAAGGAGAAAACATATGAAAATATTAGAAAAATATATTTTCTTGAGGAAAATAACCTTTAGGATTGATTTATGAATTTTTGGGAACAATTATCGGATTTTTAGAATGATAAATATAATTTTGGGTGAAAAATATGATTTTTGGAGAAATTATTCAATTTTTGTAGAAAATGATTAAATAAATGATAAAATGAAGTATAATAGTGGTATTTTGATGGAAAATGATGAATTAGACAATTTTTAACAATGTAGAAAAAAATGTGAAATTTCAGTATATAATACATATATGTGGGTATATGTAGGTAATAAAAGAAAAAAAGAAATGAAAATAAAACAAAAAAATGGTCTGGACTCGGTGCACGGGCCGAACAACCCATGTGGGCCGAGCCTCGGTCGGGCCTGGGGCTCGACCCGTGCATGCGGCATCTGGCGGGTTGATAGCCCGCGCACCCTTGCGGGCCTCGGATGGGCTGGCCCATGCGCCCAAACACCAAACTAGCCCCCCCTATTTTGTCCTCTTGTGCTATTTTTCACCGAATTTTTTGACGAATTTCTAGCATTTTGGCCATTTTTCGGCATAAAACTATGGGAGCTCATAGTTTATGATCCATGGTTTTGGCCATCACTTCATGGCCCCTATTTTGGCCAATGAAGGCTGCCAACAGGGCATCCAGCATTGATGTTAAGTGCCACCTGGAAGCCACATGTCATCCACACCTTTGCCAAACAAGCACCCCCATGCAACAAAAAGGCCTTCTTTGAGCTCAATTCTAGAATTTTCAGATTCTGTAACCAACTTTCCAAGGTCAGAACTCCTTCAATTCTCAACCAAATCCAGCAAACTATAGCTTGATTTGAAGCTTGTACCACCCCCTATGAAGTTCCACAAGTGGTTTGTCCAATCTTGGAGCCGTCTGAAGCAGAAATCATCAAGAAGAGGGCTGTCCACACTGCTTAAACCCAAAAAAACTAGAAAGTGTATGTTGGAACCATTTTTGGAGCCTTGGACCTTGGCTATTTCCAGTTCCTTTTTGAAGGTAAAATAGTTCACTCCCCTCATTTTCGCATGTACTTTGATCTCCAAGAGTTAGAGAACGAAAAATAGGGCCTTGTACATGATTTTAGAACCCTTGAAGTGGATTATTTATTCATTGTCACAATTGTGTAACAGAGACAGTTGGAACAACCTTGGGAAAGTTCACTCTTGAACCACTCTAGGCACATCCCTGAGGTAAAAGTCCATCATTCTACTCCTTATCATGAGTATTCAAGTGTCAAGTGGTAGAAACCAGGATCTAAAACGTTTAATGTGTTTTATAAGTCACTGTTGCTGACTGTTAGACATACTGTTGCAACAGTGCCGACAGAAAGAGTTTGAGACCAGAATAAGAGCTATATTCGGGACACCTAAAGGCACCCTTTCGTGCTTGAACCAGAGGCATTATAGACCCCATAATAGAGGTTCAGGAAAGGTATAAAAACTTGACCTTGAAGTCTTGTGGATGTGTTTTGTTATACATGCAAATATGCTATGATTATAGGGTGCTAGAATAGATTTCTTGTGTTCCTTGGAATATAACAGAATATTGAGGGAATGATGGACATGTTTTTGATGTTGCATATTACTGATTCGAAGTGTTTGTGATTAATGGATGTGTTATGCCCTGTAAACTGCAACTAGACACAAAGAACAACCCATAGGTTGGTGATTTAATGAGGGAAAAGAACACTAGAAAGATAAAAAAATTTGTGAACCCAAAAATTTCTTGCAATCTGGCTAAAATTTCTGAGATAAAATTGACTAACCAAACCGTGATAGATTGAGCTAAAATTTGGTGGAGAGACCCTTAGATATGTCTAGAAGTTTCCTACAAAATTTTAGGATATTCTGATGTGTGTAGCTAGGTCAACTAAGGCAAACAATCACTGCCTATCATAGGGTATACGGGATCTGTGCAATTTCTATTATCATGCTTAGAAACCTTAGTAAATGAGGTCCAAAAATTGTAATTTAAAATTCTGGGAAAACTTTAGGAAGTCTAGAACAGTTCTGCAAAGTTTGGTGCAAATCCAATGTACGGATTGCCCACAGAAAAATTGGGAAAATGGTTGCGCAGATGGGGCCATAGGCTAGTGTTGTGCCTAAGTTATAAGAATTGGGAATATTGACCCCTTTTTGGCCCAATTGACTCCATGAAGACCAGAATCAACCCTGTGTGACTCTGTTGACCAGCTAGGTCAGCAAATGATAAGTTTACTAGGGTTGACCAAGGTTGACCGAGGTCAATCAAATGGAATTAGTAACTAAGGCAAGGTGAACGAACATAGGAGACTACTCTTGACTAGGTCAAGTAATTGATTAACCAATAATGTAGAGTTAGAGTGAGCCAAGTCTCATGTTAATGTTAAGAAGTTACGTCGATTTCGCAGGACCAAGTACCAGCGGGACGCGACCGGTCGCGAGAGGAGCACCGGGAGCAGAGCATCATTGTGAGTAGTGTTTTCTAACTCATTTCTTAGAGCTTGTTATTCTGTGCATTGTGAAAATGATATTAGATATTGTGATGAATCTGCATTCTTTTAAATGGGTTTTAAATGAGGAGTGCACCGAGTTTTGAGGCCCGAGGGTACAGGGTTGGGGCAAGTTGTATGGGTCTCTCATATGACCCCGATAGTGACCACCTTGGCACAGAGTGTCCGCTGAGGGGGTTCTGTGGATCCACGATTGATGGAGTGACCACCTAGCACAGAGTGCCCGCTGAGGGGGTTCTATGGACCCACGATTGATGGAGTGACCACCTAGCACAGACGTTGAGGGGATTCTGTAGACCCACAATAAGTCCTAATTAGGTTGTCACAGTAAGGCAACGACAATAAGTCCTGGTTGGTCGTTACGATGATGGTAACGACAATAAGACCTAATCGAAGTTGACACGATGCACCTAACTGTCTGCAACCCGCTCGAGTGATTTTTAATCGCCTCGGAGAGCTTGTGAGTCTCAGTGAATGTTTTCATTATTTAACTGTTTTTGAATGGAGGTGTGCGATGCATTATGAATTTAAATTGTGTTTACTATTGCATTCACTTGCATAATGCTATTGCTCAAGCGTTCATGGCACATGTTTTAATTGTGGAATACTTGTTTTAAGTTTGAATTAGACTGCATTATTCATTGAGTCGCCGTGTACAGTTAGGCTCACTACTCTAACTTTTCAGGTTCTCCAAAGCGAATAAGGGCAAGGGAGTAGTTATCGCATAGGGCTACACTTTCTTACTCTTATTGGTAGGTTTTCTTCGTATTTCTTTTTGTTTTGTATTTTGAAATGGTTTGAACTATGTATAGGGGTGAGGAAAGCCTGTATATAATGGATAGTGACTCCCGTTGCTACACATATTATAATGACCCGTTTTAGATAAATATCAAGTTCTTATTGGTGTTCGTGTGTTAAATTTCTTCTGTATTCCTTACAATTACTCTGAAAGTGTGTGATGTGGTGTTGTATGTTGAGGCTTAACAATGTCTTGGCAAGCTCGGCTTGTGAGTGGGTTTATTAGGACACTGTGCTGGTCGGTTCGTCATTCATCCTAAGGAAGGGGTCTCGACACAATTAGACTTCGTGCCCTAACAAAAAATAGTAATGTTTTTGTAAATATTTGTTAAAATATGATAAATAAAAAAGATTTTAAATTTCAACAAATATTTATAAAAATATTTCTGAAAAATTAATATTTTTTTGTAATTTCCTTATTATTAATGGGTCTCAAAATTCAAAATAATATCGTAATTTATGAAACCCTATCATGGGATTGGAATTACTTTTCCTAGAATTTTTTTTTTCTAAAATGCGCCTTTACCAAAAGTACTTTTAGTAAAAGTTGCTAATCTTGATTTTTTCAAATAGTAGAAGCTTTATTTAAAACTTTGTACTTGAAGCTTTTGCTTACCGATGATAGCGCATTTTCTTTTTCTACGTCCTCTAGACTAGGACTAGTACCATATTTTTAGAGATTCTCAAATTGTTTCTTCTATGTTAAAGATCGTTAAAATAAGCAAGAATACTATTGCTATAAAAAAAATGCCTTCTATCAATAGATTTTATTCCATCATGATAGAATAGATAGCTTATGATCAACAATTCACATCTCTTTGATATAGATATCACTTAAAATCATTAGCTTTGTCATATCAGTTTTATTTTTAATTTTTT
This sequence comes from Tinospora cordifolia, assembly GCA_030144865.1. NCBI lineage: Eukaryota > Viridiplantae > Streptophyta > Magnoliopsida > Ranunculales > Menispermaceae > Tinospora > Tinospora cordifolia. The sequence continues at coordinate 1,370 of JAJIYU010002016.1, read as the reverse complement.
TTTTTTTTTGCATCACGCCACATTGCACAATAAGCTGGATACCTTGTGGCATCTCTTTGATATAGATACAAAAACGACCATAGTGATTTTCTATGGTATCTACTGTATATTAGGATCTGATTGGCCATAAACATTATAAGGTGCTACCCTTTGTGAATTTCAACACAGGTTCACTTTACAAACACTTTAGGAATACTCTCCAAAAATGGCTCAATTTTTGGTTGAGTTAATCTGTTCACGTTATGTTCTACTTGAATGCAGAAATAATCTTTTGGAAAGCACAAAAAATATCATGTAGTGAACTCTACATAAGAGCAATATAAAACACCATATGGACGTAAAATAAGATTAAGACATATGGACATAAAATAGGATCCGATTTACATTTTGCCCTTTCTTCAAAAGATATTGTTGTCCATTCTACATCACACGTAATCTGACCTTTTATCTCTTAAGAGATTGAAGACTATCATGAATATATAAAGAGACCCAACAAAGAAAAGCAACTGAAGGATGATGATCAGTCCAACGTCATTTTGTCTGTTCATTGCTAAATTATTGTGAAAAAGTTAACGGATGCATCCATGCCTTAGCCAAAAACATGTACACTTTGTTTTATTACTATTATTATTAGCATTATTATTATTATTATTTTCTGAAGCTTTGTCTTCACTACATGTGTTTGCTGAAGGATCAAGATCCCTAAAATCATCCCACATGGAAATAAAAATAATAACCCCTTGCTCCTCAAGACATATTAATTACCATGATGTGATCACATGCATAATAAATATTTTATGGAGGCATAAAACCCCATATATGGGTGTGCATATTAGATCAAAGTGTTACAGTGGCTGTCTGCTTCATTTGTACCCTAGAACAAGAGGAAGAAGGAGGAGCGGAGAAGTTAGTGAAGATGGAGAATGGAGGAGATAAGATGAGGAAGATGAAGAAGTGGGGTTTCACAGTGAATGAAAAGATTGTTGGTTGTGATTTTACTATAAGAGGCACGACGAACATGCTCATGAGCTGCCTCAACAATGGAGGTCAAGACAATGATCTTGAGAAGAAACCAACCATCTCATTTGCATATGGCGACCCTTCACCCTTCCCCTCATTTCGGATCACTCCAGTGGCTGAGGACGCCATTGTTGAAGCTCTTCGTTCTGCTCGCTTCAACTCTTACTCCCCAACTGGAGGTATCATCCCTGCAAGAAGGTACGTGAAGGTTTGAATACCAAATTCCGCAATGTTCGATGTCGATGGATGATATGTTAGCCCATGAAATATTTGTAACAGAGGGAAGCTTTAATTGTATAATGCCCAGTACTTTCTGAAAAACTTTTGCTACTTGTAAGGTTTCTTGCTGG
>JAJIYU010002015.1:0-32715 GCA_030144865.1 Tinospora cordifolia | reverse complement strand
AAGTAATGTGTAAAGGAAAAACATTCAAGAATAAAACATCTCATATGTTGAGATGTTGAAGTGGGCAGTGTAGGAAAGAATAATCCCACATTGGAAAGATAGAGACACTATTTGGAGGAGGGCCCTATATAAACCCCCCTACTCCACCCATTTCATTCATCCCAAAGACAAGAGTTAAAAATTCCTATTGCTTTCTCTCTTTGCCTCCTTCTTGGCAACCTTAGTTCTAGTTCTTCTTTGCTTAAGCTATTCTAAATAGTTCGCGAAGTAGTACCCACAAAGTGCTACAAATAATTTAGGAAGCGATCTCGAGGTGAGTTTCTTTCCTTTCTTTTAATTTTTTATTTTGATTTAGATGATGCTTATTGGTTTGGTTAGTCGGAATTGTCGAATGAATAAATAAAGAATTTCATTTACCATGATGTCATTTTGTACATAGACTAATGTACACAGGAACCCTACTGCATTTGGGGTCTAAGAAGAAGAAAATGTAGCACGGGCCCGTCTCCTGAGCATCCCAAGATTTTTTATCAAAGAGAATTAAACCGTCAGATGACGTGGAAGATGGGACTTGGGAGGCGGGGTGTTACAGTTCGTACGAATTTATGATTATTTTTGAATAATATGTGTGTTAAGTACTACATATTATAAGAATATGTATATAGAAAAATTTACATAATTGAATAAAAATATAGTATACTTATATTTATCTAAAATAAATATAACATCATATAAGTATCAATTTATAATTACATAAATAATAAAATGAATATGTAAATAAAAATATATGAAAATGAAGAAATGAAAAATGTAGATTATTTAATTATTGGCATTAAAAATATTAAAAAATAGAAAAAATATCTAATAAATTCAATATTAAAGAAATAGAAAGGAGAGAATATGAGAAAATTAATAAAGACATGTGCAATAAAACATGTTTACATCAATTAGAAACTGTATAATTAGCAAATTTCGGATAATAATAACCTTAGAAAGCAATTTTGGTAATTAAAAACTACATCCAATGGCCAGAAATACGTAATCCACACGATCTACGATCCAACGGTCAAGATTGGGCCTACACCAAACGATTCGATGCATTGAATCACTGAAATCCAAAGGTTCACAAACAATCTACGCCATCCAACGGACGAGATCAAAACCACATGAACACTTGGATGCACCGGATCAGCATAATCCAACGGCCCAGAATCAATCCGCCTGATCTAATGATTTGGATTCGTTTTGTTGATCGTGAACGTACAACGATCAAGGAAGATCGGACGATCTAGAAGAGTTTCTTTAATCACATTCAAGATCTGAACACCGTGATCAATGACAATCCAACGGCCAGGATCCATGCTCATGTTGTGATGATCATCGGTGCTACGCTTGAGGTTTATCCGACGGTGAAGATTAAAGTTGCATTATTAATCGCGAGCAGTGCTGCGCTCGAGGTTCATCCTGACGGTGAAGATCAAAGTCGCTTTGATGATTGCGAATGGTGTTCTGCGTTCGAGGAAATCCAGCAGTCCAGATCAGATACGTTTTGTTGATCACGACAAATTTGTTAATCTTGACCATGATCTGAGTGCTGCAATCGAGGATCATCAATGGCCCATATTCATGCTCTGATTAAAATTGAGAATAATAACCGAAAAATAATGAAAAAAATTCTAGAAAAATCTGAAAAAAAATTCCTAAAAATCCAAAAATTGTGTTTCTAAATTTCCCAAACACACTTGCTATTTTCCTATACTTGGGGGACACAAAAATTTAAATAATTAGTAAGTTTCCTACAAGGAGAACACCAAAAGCTTATGATTTTATGCCATTTTAAACTCTATATAAAGGACCCCTAGTGCTCACATTGTTTTCATCTCAAATCAAAAGTATACTAGTCCCTCTTGACTCTTTTTAGCCTTCTTCTTGGCAATCCCCTCAGTTCTTGAGTGATCTTGAACTGTTCTTAAGTGTTCTTGAGAGTTCTTGAGTATTTGAAAGCTTTGAAGTAACGAAACTTTGCCTAATTTCAAAAGAGTGCAGAAGAAATTCATTTAAGGTGGAAGTGATTTCTAACTTTTACTTCTTTATTTTAATTTGAATAAGTCTTGCATGTGTGATGATGTTTTGAAGTTAAATGATTGAATATATATTTTAAATATGCATGCTTTATTTATTTGATGTGTCGTAAATATACATGTTATGCTTGTTTAGAAATCAAGAATAATGATACATGATATGCTTGAATTGTGCCATGAATAAATATTTGATGATTCATGTTATGTACATGTTACATCGATGGTTTAATCTAATATTGTGTGGTTTATCACTAAGAAAAGATTTAATAATGATTCAATCCACGTATCGGCGCGATGATGGACTGCATAGTGTCATCATGTGTGTTCCAACCCTGATCTAGCTTGTCGGCTTACCTTTGATGATTTTGAACTGGGTTTCCAAGAGTGATCCCACTTCACAGATATTGGGTTTGAGTTTCCAAGAGTGATTTTCTCTCCCAACAATGTGGAACACTGAGATTAAACTCTTTCGATTCGAATGTCAACTATAAACAAGAAATTTGTTTGAATCACCTAATGTACACAAGTTTTTGATATGTTTGGTTTGTTTGAATTGAAATAATGATTTAAATGTTTAGAAAGATCCATTAGGCTATGTGCTCACTCTTCCTTCTATTTTTTAGGTAATTGAATTATATGAAGACCATGAATATTAGTTAGGTTCTTTTTATTTAAAAAGTTTTTAAGGACATGTAGCCCAAGTTTGAATCTTTCGCTGTAATAGTTTTTCTTCAAGATCAAATTATGTACTTAATTTTATTTAATTAATTGAGGTTATGAATTTCAGTTATTTCTTGTACTATTGCCTTATTAAATTCTTAAATTTAAGTTATGTATTGTTAAATACAATCAAGGCATAAAATAATTGAAATAGAAAGTGAAGCAAGTTGTGTACTTGTAAGTGTAACACCGGCCCGGCCCGCCGTTTGGTTTAGTCCACTGTCAAGAGAATGGTGGTCATGTCCAATGCTTAAAGATACGAGGGTTGGGATGTTACATAATTTATACATTGTTTTCCTCTAATTGCATAAACACAAATTTAATATACTTATTGATCTCTAAAAATCCTAATTTTAGTGTCATTTAGTTCAGAATTTCATTCTAATCATTTCAGTACCCGCCAACCCAAATTTCAGTGCTAATAGGTATACCCCCTATGTGTTGACTTCTAATTATCACATACATTGATAAGGTTCCCATGAGTATAAATAAAGTAAATATTTATATTATACTTGTTGATCTGAACACAATAATATATATATTGTGTATTTTTTAATCCTAAAAAAATATATATCCTAATTTTGGGTCAAACAATAAATAAATATTTTTATTAAAAAATATACTATAAAAATTATAACTCATAACTTGCACAATTATTTTATATTGAAAAGAGGCGAAAATAACTAATTGAAAGTGACAAATTTCTACAATAGAAGTGGTTTTTTTCCCTTCTTTGCTTCATTTTGTTTCCTTTTTCTTCCTTCTCTCTCGGTTTCACCGAATTTTTCTTTCTTGCTCCCGGTTTGGTGAGGATGACACTACACCAAGTTTGATATTTAGCAACAATGTATTCTGCAACAACATAAATTTTGTTGCTAATACTATTTTTTAGTAACAAAAAAATATTTTTGTTGCTATTTTCACTAAAAAATTTATAATAATAATAATAATAATATTTTTTTATTATTTAATATTACCTTTAGTAACAAAATAAATATTATTTTTGTTGCTATTTTATATAAAAAATAAGATTAGCAACAAATTATTTTTTTTGTTGTTAAAAAATTTGGTTGGTAATCCTATAATAAGATTAGCAACAAAAATAAGATTAACAACAAAAATTTAAAAACATTTTTTGTTAATTATTTTAGGCTTTGACGTGCTCTCCATCTCTCTCGCTCAGTGGTTTTTCTCCTCACTCGCAGTTCTTTGTCGTCATCTTCGCAATCTCTCGCAGGCTTTGACGTGCTCGTCGTCATCTTCGCAATCTCTCCTCTCTCCATCTACATCCTTTTTCAGTAACAAAGTTAGGTTTCGTTAAGATGGTAAAGGTGTTCTCATGTTTATCAAATTTAATTGGTCATTAAGTAGGTAATGATTCCATAGGAGATTTGGTTGGAGATTAATACTACAATGGTGATGTCATTGTCGTAGTTAAACTAGGTTCAAGGATGCAGAAACTATTTGCAACATGCCTCCTTTACTTGATGGATTAAGAATAAAGGATTTCACAGATGAACATGGGAGTTGAGCTCTTTTGCAAGGTAACTTCTTTTAGGTATATTATACTTGATAATGCACTTCATGCATGCCAAAAATAGAAGAGTATAACTTTAATGAGGTTTGATGTTTATATCTCTATTTTTATAAACATTTTCAGGTAGAAAATTAGAAGTTGTACTTCTAACAGAAGTAAGCATTGCAGGAGACCGATATCAGATAACTCCAACTTCCATGTTGAAGAGAGCTTGGCTCCAAGAATTGGGTACTGGTATTTTAGGTTCTATTCTGTCATCTGCACTTGAATTCCTTCACTGTAACTTGCTTTAGCTATAAAAAAAAGGGAAGGGTATTTGATTAAATTTTCATATCTTGTTATCATACCTTTCATATTAAAAAAGGGAGAAATAATTAAGTCAATAAGTCACTTTTTTTTTGGGTATAGTTTTTATGTTATTTCATCTCTAAATGTAGGTTTGTATCCTCAGAAGTATCCAGTGATCTCATAGTTCAAGTGAAAGGAAGCGGATATTTGCTTCACAAGGTAAAACTCATGAGACTCACTTTGAAATTTTCTCATTGATGTATAAATTGAATGATGAACATTTTGAACTGATTCTACTTGAAATTTTTATCACAGTTTCCTTTGCTTTCCAAATGCTTGCACTTGTAGCGACTCTGTTCAGAATCGTCCAATACTCCCCAACAACAACTAATCCAACTTCCCGATTTTCCCTAGAGGAGTCAAGGCCTTTGAGACCTGTGCCAAGTTCTGTTATGGGATAACAATTACCATAAGTGCATTTAACATCGTCTCAATTCTTTGTGCTCCTGAATATCTTCAAATGACAGAAGATGTAGAGAAGGGAAACCTTATTTACAAGCTTGAAGTATTCTTAAATTAGCAACTGGATTTTACAGATTTTCTTTGAATCCAAACCATAGTAAATCCAGAAGTTATGATAACAAGATATGAAAATTTGGTATGAGGCAACTGGATTTTACAGATTTATTTATTTTTTCAGATATGCTAAACTGGATTTTACAAACCTGTGAATCCAAGCCAAGAGTTACAGATATGAAAATTTGATATGCTAAACTGGATTTATTTATTTTTTTAGATATGAGGCAAACATTTATTTATTTTAGCATATCAAATTTGATATGAGGCAAATCTGTGAATCCAAAAGTTTACAGAAAATCTCTTTTACAAAAAATCTGATATGAGGCAAATTTTACAGAAAATCTGTAAAATCCAAAAGTTACAGATATGAAAATTTGCCTCATATCAAATTTGATTAATAGAAATTTTTGTGAATCCAGTTGGACCATAGTGTTGGAGGAAATAAAACCAATACTTTTGGATTTTAGCATATCAAATTTCTTGGCTTTTCATTTTTTGACTCTTTGCTTTAGAGTTAGTTTCATTTCTCAATGAGTCCCATACCAAGTTCTTAAGATCATTCTTCATCAACTTAGACTGAATGAACTGGTTCAGGAACAAATGTTAATTTCTCTGTAAAGAATTGATCCACATATAAGAGAGCATGATTATGAATACTAACACATTGCTTATGCTCAAGTTATGTTGTATGATTGTGTTTTCTAGTGAACGGATTTTCATAATTTGTTTATTTGCAGTGGCAATTTGGATATCGTCCCTGCTTTATTAGGCAGCACTCATTGGTTTACACACGATTGATTATAGGGTATATTTTAGAAATTAGAGATGATACACATCAATTGCAGCATTCACAATTGCAAGTTACCGAATCTTAGTGGTGTCTTTTTCAGGTTTGCAGGATAGTTCCTCTGCAGCTACAGCACATTGTCACTCTATGCTCTTGTCACACAAGTACTTAAAAAAAAGAGACAGTGGATAGGTACTAAAAGTATACAGAGATAATTTTTAAAAAAAAGTTGGAAGAGATGGCACAATAAGCATATAGGAATTGAGCTGTCAACTGCTTTACTTGCTGCTTATTGATGATAGCTATATATTAATTGTTGAGCCTCTACTTACTGTTATAGTGTTTGGTGTTACTTGTTAGTTCTTACTATTATTCTAACTCGATATCAGAGTTTACTATGAGGAGGCGTTGTTGGCTTAAAACTATGTTATCACCATATGTTCTTATGTTGAAATAATAAGGTTTGTTTGAATTTGATGAAAGAACCCTCTTTTGCTATTTCATAGGACATTTTCTTTTGACAAATCTCTTGTTGGATACCATGAAAAGCACCGCACAGCAAAGCAAGAAGGAAGGATGAATTGTCAACGTCTCTTTTGAAGCACACTGATTTTCGTATCGCGAGGGAATTCGTTTTGACAAAATCAATAACAAATCAAGGTACAAATCCCACATCATTCGCATTCTAGTGGACTTGCACTAGAAACCTTCTTTGAGATAAATCAATGAATAAATCAATGATAAATCAACTGGTCATAATTTTAGAAATCTTCTTTGAGATGTGTTTGCACTTGTAGCTATACTAGTTTCTGGGCGTATGGACAATCAAAACTTGCTAATATATTGCACGCAAATGAGCTTGCTAGACACCTAATGGTATTATTCAATTCATTCTTGAATACTAATCTAACACATTAGGTGGTGCATAATGTTAGTCAAAACTTAAATCTTACTTCTGATTTATCTTCTCTACTATAGTTTACATGCATTTTTCATCTTTTATTTTTTTGCTTTCCCTTCAATGCCAAGACGTTTGTAATTAATTGATCCCTATGGCACTATTAGGAAATTGCTTATTAATTTTGGTTCTGTTAGGTGTTTAAATCTTTTTTTTTCACATAGTTATTATGTTAGATTATATTGTTGATTCATTCAATTTCTCCCTGCTTAAAAAGAATTTTCATAAGAAGACGCTTTGTACATGAAGCATCCTCCTTAGGATATGAATACTTGCACATCCAAAATATAGTTTTTGGCTATATAGTGGTAATGGAACACTTTCAATCATAAACCTTCTCATATATAGGAATGTGATAGGGCCTGGGAAATGCACTTGGTTTATGAGAGACGAAGGAAGAAGAATAAGGGGATGAATGAGAAGTGCCAAGTGTTGCATCTGAAGAGAATTAGTTTGTTAGTTTGTTTTCTTAATTAATATATATATGTAACCTGCTCAGTTATATAAATTATATTTATTGCATAGTTTAATACTATGTATAAAAATATGTCTATCTATTGCTGGACCTGTTTGAAGCATCTCTTTCATATAGAATTCAGATTTTTAAATGTAAAGTGTTACATCTTCTTATGCTCCTATCATTCAAACTACTAGTCGTATAAAATTTAGATTTTTATCACTCCCCATGGTAAATTCCTTAACATTATTGTCTTTGCTTCCATTAACTCTACTCCTAATTTTGCATCCACTTGCAGTAATAGGAAGGACTAGTACTAGTTCAGGGTGGCACCATCCACAAGAAGAAACTAAATCCGCAGGGTGGCACCATTCACAAGCTGTTGAGACCAAACCAGCATGGCATCACCCACAAGTAGTGGAGGCTAAATTAGAAGCAACTGGGTGGCACCACCCACAAGCAATGGAGACTAAAACATCTAAGCGATGGCACCACCCTCAAGCCATGGAGACCAAATTAGCAACTATGTGGCACCATCCTCAAGATGTAGAGGCAAATCTTAAAAAATGGCACCACCCACAAGCTGTAGAGACTAAAGCAACTGGATTTTATAGATTTTTTGTGAATTCTGAAATTTTTCTCTGAAATTTTTCTGTGAATTCTGTTGTATTTTTCTATGAATTCTGAAAGCTGGATTTTATAGATTTTCAAGTATTAGTAGTAGTTTGGAGGACATGGTTGCATTTTTCTGTTGTACAAGTATTAATAGTAACTGTTTATAAATAACATTTTTTTTCTCAATTAATTGAACTATGTTATCAATTATGTTATTTCTATGTACAAAATCGTTTTTCTACACCAAATAATATGAAAATTGCTTTTAATCATATTTAGAACTATTCTAGCATCCTAATTAATTTAAGATATGTTGTTCATTTATTTTTACATAAAATATTATCAACTACCATATTTTATATCTACATGCATGCATATTTTAATAAAACATGTATTTTACCATGATTAAGCAACACAATCATGCCACATATTATGACCTTTCCTATGTCACCATTATGAAAATTTTCCTATAATTAATTGGTTTTCTAACATTTTAATATACATAATTAATTTTTGAAAAATAATAATAATATAAAGAGGGATAGAAAAATTATACCTTCCACGCTTTTTCCCCGTACACACAAATTTCCAAATCCTAAGAATTAATTGTCTAGGATTAATATTTGATTTTCTTAGAGGATCATAGATTTGATAGGGGATTTCAAAAGAATAAAAAAAAAGAATACGAAGGTAAAGGACTAAAATTGGCTTGTTCTTGATGTATTAGAAGTGCGTAAGTTGATGACAAAACAAAAGATGAGTAATGAAACATAAAAGTAAACGTCGGTCTTGAGGAAGAAGAGAAGTCGACTAAGAGTGGTTACCAAAAAAATAGAAGATGATCGATTAGGTCTCAGCAATTAGAATAGAATTTATTTTTAACTAAATCTTTGATAGATATGAGGAGATAATGATTTCATCTTATCCAAATCTCTTAAAATTTAAATTATAATTGATTTCTAACTCCCAAAACTGTAGAATTTGATTTGAATTCTACCCGAGTCGTGCCCCCTAATGTGGATAGAGTTTGGGTTAGTTTTGAATAGTTTTGTATAGTTATTCTTGGATAAGATTCCTTAGATATGATTTCTCTTTAGAATCTTATTCAAATTCATATTTATCCAATTATCTATCATTCTTATCCTAGAGGATGTACCCTAGAGGTATTCTCATGCTCCCACCTTATTTTCTTATTTAATGTTTGGTTCATATACGTGCCACATGTCAATCTACAGTTATGCATTTTTTTGGGCCTATAGATTATTCTTTTTATTTCATCTAATCCATTGATTTCATTAATTCTAATTTAATTATTTATCAAATGTTTATGTATTCATCTATATCAAATTTTATTAGTGATCATTGGACTTATTTTTATACCAATTTCACTGAATTTATTAATTGATTTTATCTCATGTACATCATAATCTATATCTACATATATATAATTTTATTATATTTTCATTCAATAAATTCTTAATAAAATTTTCAGTCCTTTTAATCATGTCCTCTTTTGTAAGAATTATTCACATGTCACTTTTATTATCGTACATGTGTTAGTAGTCAAGTAAAATGACCATTCTACCTTCAGGGGCAGTGAAATTACTATGTTACCCCAAAAGATCAAATTTTACTTTTAGGGTCACGACAACTTAACTTTATTTTTTTCTTTGCCCTATAATTTAAATTATATTTTTGAAGCATAATTATCTCATATTTGTTTGTCATTTTATGTGATTTTGTGACTTATGATATTTATATATCAAAATTTTGAAATTAATTTAATTTAATTATCATTTCAAAATTTTTTTAAATTTTTAAGGTATTACAATCTACTCTCAGAAAAGAATTTTTTCCTCAAAATTTAAAGTAATGTGCTTACTTGTACTGATTTGTCCAGTCAGGCATTCCTAATGAAGAGATCTAGATACTTCTTTTTCATCTCCCTTTCTAGTTCCTAAGTTGTCTCTTCCACGCCATAATGCCTCCAGAGAACTCTTATTGGAATGTCTTTAGTTCTCAAACTCTGCAACTTATGGTCTAAGATTCTAACCACTACCTCTTCATGTAGGGCATTATCCTAAATGTCAATCTCCTCCCAATGAATGATGTGAGAGGGATCCAGCTTGTATCTTTTTCACATCGACATGTGAAATATGTTATGAATCAAAAACATTCTATTTGGCAAATCTAGTTCATAGGTGCATTCACCAATCTGTCTAAGTATCTCAAATGGACCCTCAAAAATACTCTATTACCAGTTTGAAACTCAAGAAGTCTTCTTCTCTTGTCTGCATAACTTTTCTACCTACTCTGTGCTATGACCAATCTCTTTTAGATTTATTTAGCCTAGTTGTTTAGTTCGTTAACCAAATCTAGCCAAGTAAGTGCATGACCTTCAAATTTGGCATAGCATGACGACAATCTACATGGCTTGCCATATAGAGCTTCATAAGAAGCCATCTATATTCTTGCGTAATAATTGTTATTGTAAGCGAACTTAGCCAAGTGTAAATACCTACTCTAGTTGCCCTAGAAGTCAAGGACATAAGCTCTCAATATATCTTCAAGTGTTTGAATAACTCTCTTAGAGTATCTATTTGTCTAAATATGGAAAGTTGTGCTAATAGTAAATAGGGTGTCTAACTCCTTCTGTAGACTCTACCAGAATTGAGATGTGAACCTAGAGTTTTAATCTGACACAAATGTCTTAGGTGCACCATCAAGTCTTAATGTTTCTTTTACATAGAGCTCATCCAATTTACTAATTGAGTTTATAGATCGTATAAGTAAGAAATTGTAATATCTTGAGCAATAGAATTGCAACAAAAAAAAATCATGCATAAGGATTGTGGCCTTGCATTGTAATGGCGACCTCCCCGTGAGACTGCAGTCCTAAGTGGAGACCGCAGTCTTGCATCTCCAATTCGAAAGAAAAATGGCCTGCAAGAGGTCTGCAGTCCTACGATAAAAATTCGTGAAAATCCTAGTAAGGACATGGGATTGTTGTCCGTGATTGCAGTCTAGTGATTATAAGTAATGTTAAGACCACAGTCCTTGGATCAAAGACAGCAGTCTTGTGATTGAAAACCAAAAATGGAAGTAATGTTACTGAGTTGTTTATATATTATAATGTGCACAAAAAAAAACCCTAATCTTCATCGTTCATCCTGCAGTCGTGCACACTCCTCTCAGAACAGAACCCTAACACCGACAGTCGATCTTTTCGTTCTCACACACGTCCCCTAAGTCTAGTCCACACATTCAACCTTCTCCTTGTGATCCCACAAGTGTCGTTAAGGGAAAAACATTACAAGGACGTTGTAGTCTCATAGTAGAATCCTAGATTTGTGCCACAATGTGTTGTAAGGTAAGAACTATCTCTTAGAGGATTGTTTAAGTTTCTTACTATGATCTACCACGAATAAAATCGACTGTGATAACTACTAAACATTGTTTTTGTTCTCTGTACACCGCAAAACCTTAAAATTGACGTTTGAGACATTCTGGCGAGGCGAATGAACAAAGCAATGAATGGAACCTAGGTATAAAAACCTTTTATCCATTTAAATACATATTTTTTAGATCCTAAGAACAATGCATAAAGTCCCTCATGCAAGAGGAAATAAGAAACGCATGAATAGTGAAATTTCTGAGAACCCGACACTATAGCTTATCACACTGCTGCGATGACAATCTTGGATATTGTGATAATGATGATAGTTTCAACTTTTTTGCCCAATCCACCATAGTATTTGACAGTTATGACCTATTTGTGTATCATATATCATGTGGATCATTTAATAACTATTTTAGGAGTAAAGAACAGTGCGAATACTTACATTGAAAAGGATTTGCATGTTAAACTACTGGGTTGAGAATTTTTAACCATCGAGGTGGAGTTAGAATGCGAAGAGTATAATAACAAGTAGAAGTGACTACCTGAAACTCTTTAGCATTATTTTGGTTTGAATATGAAACGTGATCGTGTGTTTACTGTTAATTATTGTTTAGAAGCATGCTAGGAAGGTATGTGTCTAACATGAATATATGGTTGCATTTTTGTTGATTCATAGCATGCCATACCTTGTATGAATGTTTATTATAGTTTAGAATCCATGCTATGCATGCAATGTAATGAATAGTATGTCTAATGTGACTATAAGCATGATGAATTGTTTATTTATATCCATTGCCATGTTATTGGATATTGACAATGTGAAAATGTGTGTGGTCACTAATTTAAGATGATTAAGTGAATGAACCACATACTGGCGCAGTGATGAGGATACTGCAGTCAGGTCCGACATCATCGTGGGCATTCCTAGCCCTAGGTAGGTCTCTTAATGAAATGGGATTGTGAGTCTAAGTGAGACTTCACTCCTTGGTTTGATGATCGAGTGAGACGCCAACCCCGACATAGGGTTCTGAGTGTGTAACGGACCTTTCGGTGTTACATTGAATACTCTAAACCTAAGTTGGAATGCCAAGAAAGAAACCCTTTCGATTTAAACGTTAACTTAAATAATTGAATCGTTAAAATGCTTAATGCATTATAAGTGCTTGCATGTTTGTATTTTGACTATTATAATGTTCGAGATGTTATGTGTAACATCTACTAGGCTCTTGAGCTCACCTCCACTAATCTCTTTCCAGGTAACCCTTGAAGACACTTACGTTGACAAGTGAGAACCTAGATTTTCTGTAGTCATGATACACCTCACTGTTGAGGTTGTGCAGGAGTAGTGTACACGTTGTCAATCAGTTGTAGGGAATGAGACCCACATTTAATTCCTATTCGGTCATTTTAATTATTAACTTTGGCCATGGGGCCAAGTATTGGTTATTTAACTTAGTTGAACTTAGGCACAGGATCTGAGTACTTTATTTCTTTTTTGAGTTTAATAATGTAGACATGCCATCCCTATTTTAAATCATGCATGATAGTGTCATTTATATTTTTGCACTCTGATGTTGTATTGGGATGATATGAGGAAGAAAGAAAAAAAATGCAAGTAACATCCTGGCTTCCAAATATTGAAAGCGGGAGTGACCAAATCGTTCAATGTGATTCCGTCTCAAGGAGAAAGATGAAGATGCCTAGCCAGTCGCATATGCGACAGGATTCCGGGGCCGAGGTGTTACAAAGGTGGTATCAAATCCTAGGCAGTAGTTTTTGGGCTAGAATCAAATGAATTACCTGTTACCAAAGGTGGTATTAGAGCTCAGTCTGTAGCTCACTGGGAAGAGCTCAGTCAGCAGCTCATTGGAAAAGAGTTCAGTTAGTAACTCACTGGTAAAAGTCCAGACTAAGGCCAAAGGTTGTACCAATTTAGTGAGATGTTCACATAGAGCTTAGTTAGTTCATTAATCAATGGCTTAGTCAGTAAGTCATTGGACTAGATTCTAGAGTTTAGACTATGAATTGCCAATCCTAAGGAGGAATTGGGCAATAGAGACATTGTATACTTTGGTCTAGGAAAAGACATTAGCTATATCTTGGGTGTTGCCAAGATGGCACAATAGATCGTAAATAAAAAACTGTTAGGACATAAGCTAGAGACTGAGAACGTGTGAAATGAAACACTTGATTGGTCAGGACACGAGATCGGGAAGATTCTGTATCCTTGGTTTCTATGTGGTATGGGATGCATCAAAATTCAAGGATATGGAAGAATCTTGGACTTGGAGAATGACGAGCTATGTTTGGTTTGTGATCGGTGGCTTTGGATGAACTTATTTCCCTATGTTTGGCTAGTATGAGACGGTCAAGTATAGTGGGCTTGGGAAGCCTTGGACATCGAGACATTTGTAAAATCGTTTGGGGTGTAGTAAAAGCTTTGGGTGGAAGCCTATGTCAATGGGCCAGAGTGGTATGAGACACTTGAACTTGGAATCATAGGTGGAAGCTTGGAGTTTCTCTATGCTAGCATGTTGTTTGTTATGATATGTGGATTATTACTTGCATGCTTGATTACGTACGTGAAATGTGCATGCCATAAAAATTTAAATTTGAGCCCAAAATCTTGTACCTAGAAAAGATACTTTGAAATATAATCACTGTGGAGTTAGAAGCATAAACCAATAGGCCATTAAACAAACGAGAACATAGAGAGATGAATCTAGAGTCATGTTAGTATGACGAAAAAGTATATACATGAGATTCCTTCAATCAATTTATAACGACTAAATGGATTATTACTTGTAAATAAAGGGCTGGATCTAAGAGACAAGCAACTAGGATTGCGCGTTCGATGAGACTGAATCGCAAGGGCAGAGGACACAAGCTAATTAGACTAAGGTTGTAACACCCCAACCCTCGTATCTTTAAGCAGTATACATTACCACCATTCTCTAGACAGTGGACTTAACAAAACAGCGGGTCGGGCTGGTGCTACATTACAAGTGACACACACTTGTTCTTTTCTTTTCAATATCTCGTGCCTTTGTATAAAGTTCAAGAATACCAAATTTTTAATAAAATCAAGGCAAATTAAAAGAGATAAAGAAATTCAAACTATTTTATTCATAATAGAAAAAATTGAAAGTACTAAACTTCTCAAAAAGAACTAATAGCTACAGCGGAAGACTTTAAAATACTTTTCAGTAGAAAAGCATTAAAAACTTTGGGCAACATGCCCTAAGAAACTTTCTAAGAAACTATCTATTTTCAACTGCTCCATGGATTTCATGTTCTTGAAAAATAAGAAAGGAAGGAGTGAGCACATAGCCCAATGGATCCTTTTCGAACAACCATCTTTCATATTCAAACTCATAACACAATCATAATTCAAACACTTGCAATCATAAGGCATTTCAAACAACAATTTGTTCAAGTCCAGTTTCAAACCAAAAGGGCCTTTAATCCCTTGATGCTCTTAACTAAGTAAATAGGCCATCTCGGCATCAACTCATTAGTGGCACATGTCGACATCAACCTATTACACATGGTGACCCACCAGTGGTACATGACCGTCAAGTACTTAGGTCTGAAAACAATATGACCTAACTTATATGAAAAGAACATCCATAGTGTCGCCTTGACCACTATGATGGTACGTAGTTATTATCTCCATCATCTTAGATTAATTCTCATATCATGATCTTATAAAGTAAACTTCAGAATATGAAATCAAACTAAAATTCAGAATATACATAGTCAATTTATGATACACTCATAAAATATTCATCATACTTTAATTTAAAAGCCTAAGCATGATACTAACATAGAATGGATGATATGATTGCTCAAACATGAATTAAAACTGAAATACTGAAATAAACATGTAAAATTCTAGAACTGAAGTTGAAAATCTTTGAATTCAGTGAAAAACACACAACAATGAACATGCCATAAATTCAAATAAGAACAGAAGGGTGTTCTAGAAATCACTTCCACCTTGTGACGCTTTCTTTCTGAATTTCGGCAGCAATTCCCTCCACGTACTAATGCCAATGAAGATCGCCCAATTTAATTTTTCAAATTCGAGATAAGAACCTCTCACACACACACGAAGGGAAGATGGGAAGAGGTGTCAAGAAGAAGGCTTAGAGAAAACAAGAAGAGAATTTAATTCTTATTTTTTTAAAATGAATGAAATTGAGAGCGTAGGGGGGTTTATATAGGTTTTCAAAGGGAGAAAATTAGAAAGTTTTGTATTCTTTTTTGAATAAAACACCCTAATTTCGTACTTTCTAATTTTTGGAGCAAAATGAGTATTTTTCAAATTTTTTTTCAGATTTTATAAATATTTTTCAGAATTAGAAACCCATTTTTCAAAATTTTTGAATTTTTTCGATAATTTTTGTATTTTAAATTTCAAATTTAATCTAGGTCGTTGGATTGATCTCGAATCAATCAACAGAAATCAGAATCTTCGAATCTGGATTGTTGGATTTTCCTCGAACACATCAACGATCGCGATCATTCCGAAACGGCTTTGATCTAGACTGTCGGATGATCCTCGAGCGTAGCACTGATCGCGATCTAATTAATGCTGCTTTGATTTGAACTGTCCGATGATCCTCAAGCACAGCACGGTTTCACGATCGACTACACAACTTTGATCTCGATCGTCGGATGCTCCTTGATCACGGTGTGCAGATCTGATTTCGTGATCAACGAACTCACTTTTGGCCGCACGATCATCCGAGTTTTGTTCGTGGATCTCTGGCCGTTGGATTTTGATGATCCACTGCACGTGGGTGTTCGTTTTGGTTTTAATCTCATTTATTGGATTTTGGCAGATCGTTTTTGGACAGTATGATGTATTTTAAGTTGATTTTTTTTTATTTTGCAGCCGAATTTCTTGCTTTCTTTTCGGACTTTTGTCAAATCTCAATCCCGATTGACTTTCTAATCCTGTTTTCATCAAAAATTGCACATATCCTTGTATTTTTGGCTATGATATCCCATAATATACATTATATTCATATATTTTCTTCCAAAAATTCACTAAATTGATTTTTATTCCTCGTTTGGGTAACTAGGACTTGTCAAAATTCTCATTCGTCAATTTTGTATAATTTTCTAATTGAAAATTCAAATTTCATGTGAACTTTTTGAGATGTTACAAAGGTTCAAGTTGGGGCTATGTTGACTCTAGAGTTCTGGAATGAGATTACCAGATGGGTCACTAAGCAAATCATGATAATCTTGTCGTTGCCACAGACGCAGGCATAGGCAACACCAAAGCCGCAAATACAAGCTCCCTTCCAGGAGCAGATACCGGTACAACAGCCAGAGGCCAGGCTAAAGGTTCCAGTCCGTTAGAGGGCATAGGAAGAAATTGAGGATAATGAATGGAGGGTTATGTTGATTGAGTTACAGAAACTTTACCCATCCCAATTTGATGGTACATTTGCCAGCATGGCTGCATATCACTAGTACCAAGAGTTAGATGAGCACCTCGATGTGTTAAGGGCTATAAGACCCTGTAGAGTTGTGCTGGCCACATATCAGTTTAAGGGACCAGCCGGGAGTTGGTGGTAGATGTTGAAGGTAGATCCAAGTATCGTTGTGCGACATATGAACTAGTAAGAATTCACAGAGGTGTTTTACAAGAAATTCTTTCAATAAGTTACACAAGTGCAGACGAAGTTTGAGTTCATTAGGTTGACTCAAATAGACATTTCTATATCTAAGTGTGAGGTCAAGTTCACTGAATTGGCCAAGTTCGTACCTGAATCGATCAAGCATGGAAAAATGGAAACCGACAGGTTTGTGGATGGCTTGAAGATTGAGATTCACATAGTGGTGAACTCAATGGGTTTGAAGACTTACAAAGAAGTAGTAAAGAAAGCACTACTGATGGAATGAGAGGTCAACTTTGAGTACAAGTTGAGACCGAGCAATGGCAAAGAGTTCCAAGGGAACCAAAAAACCGAGCAATGGCAAAGAGTTCCAAGGAAACCAAAAAAACGGAATCGAAATCAACCTTAGAGGCAACAAACTCAAGGCACAATTGATAAACAATGAGCTCTAAGAGAAGGGGGATGTTACAACTATGGGCAGAATGGACATCTTGCCAAGGACTATCAGAAACAAGGATCATAGAGATAGATCCAAAGGTAAAATAATGGTCAGGGTAGGAACCAAGGTGGACATGGACAACAGTAGCCACAACAAAGGCAACCCCAACAACAACAACAACAACAACATGGCAGACAGAATTAAGCTCACATGTTTGCTATTGAGGATAGACAGGTGGAACCAGCTTCGGCTGTTGAAAGTACATTTCTACGGTTTAATGTTGTTGTTAGTTTGATTCGGGTGCCACTAAATCATACGTTTCAACAAAACTAGTTAAGAGATTACAACTAGGGACATTCACACCACCAGAACTATTATATGTATCCACTCCCATAGGAACTATAGTGACTGCCAAAAACTTTAAATATGTGAGTCGAGATTTGGAGATAAATTGATAACTGTCAACCTATTTCTATGGTTATGATGTAATATTAGGCATGGAGTGGTTAACCCAATATTAGGCTCAGATTGACTACCCAAGAAAGAGAGTCACCTTGACTCTATCATTTGGTGAACTAGTGAAGGTCAAGGGGGATATGCAGAGAATACCTTGAAGCCAATGAATAAAGCAGAGCAATGACTTCACACGAGTTCTGTATGATAACATTAGGGAGCTGAAAGATATTCTAGAGATTCTTGTAGTGCGGGAATATCCAGATGATTTACCCATACTACACCACACAAATAGCTAGAGTTCAAGATTGAATTGCATCCAGGCACGAATCCTATAGTCATTCCTCCCTATAGAATGACGCAGTGGAATTGATCAAACTCAAGGCACAGCTGGATGAACTTCGTAAAAAGGGATTCATTAGACCTAGTAAATCACCATGGGGAGCACCTGTACTATTTGTGAAGAAGAAAGACAGGTCAATGAGGTTATGTGTTGACTATAGGAAGATCAACCACGTGATCATAAAGAACAAGTATCATTTGCCCAGGATAGATTACCTATTTGGTTGAGGGTAGCCACCCATTTCTCTAAAATTGATCTAAGGTTAGGATACCATCAGTTGAAGATCAGAGAGGCAGACATCTATAAGACAAACTTCAGAACTCGATATGGGCATTTGGAGTTTACAATGATACCGTTTGGTTTGCCAACACACCTGTGACATTCATGGACCTAATGAACAGAGTCTTCTGATAGTATTTGGATCAGTTTGTAGTAGTATTCATAGATGATATCCTAATCTACTCCAGATCAGAAGCTGAACATGTAGAGCACTTGAAGATTGTGCTGGGCACACTATGGAAAAATGAGTTGTATGCTAAGTTCAGCAAGTGTGAGTTCTAGATGAAGACAGTCAAATTTCTTGGCCATGTGGTTTCAGCTGAAGGACATCAGTCAATCTGGATAAAGTGGAGTCGATAACTAATTGGAAGCATCCAAAAACATTGACATAAATCAAAAGCTTCTTGAAGGTTTATGGGTTCAGTAGGATACTATTGAAGGTTCATTCAGGACTTCTCCAAGTTAGTTGAGCTTATGACTAAGCTGACTAGAAAAGGAGAGAAGTTCATCTAAGACAAGAAATGCGAGGAATCTTTTTAAGAGTTGAAGAAGAGGTTGACTTCAGCTCCAATTTTAACTACCCCTACTCATAGTGTTGGATACGTCCTGTATACAGATGCATCACAAAATGGGTTGGGTGTCATATTGATGCAAGAAGGGAAAGTCATTGCTTATGCCTCTCGACAGCTAAAAGTCCATGAGTAGAACTATCCTACGCAAGACTTGGAGCTAGCTACTATCGTATTTTCCCTAAAGATTTGGAGACATTATCTCTATGGACATAAATTCAACCTATTTTTAGACCATAAGAGCTTGAAGTACATCTATACTCAGAAAAAGTTGAACTTGAGATAGCGGAGATGGATGGAGTTTTTGAAGGACTATGATTTTCAGCTCCACTACCAACCAGGAAAGGCTAATGTCGTAGTCGATGCCCTTAACAGAAAGTTAGATAAGAAAAATAAAGAAAAAAAGGCAAATGTATCAGCTGATCAGTGATTACAATCTGAGTGTAACTTTAGATGGAAAGCAGACATACCTATGTGCATTGGTTTGCCAACTAGACTTGTTATGATAGATTAGAGATGAGTAGAAACACGACAAATGGATTGTGGACCTGACAAAAGGTGTCAAGCAAGGCAAACACCCCGATTTCAGGATTAATGCCAAAAGTACCTTGAGACTTGGAAACAAAAATTGTATATCAGAGAGTGGATAGAGTAGAAGGACCATACTAAAAGAAGCTCATCAGACCAAGTACACAATGCATCCAGGAGGTGATGAAATGCACCAAAAAGATTTACTGGTGGAGAGGCATGAAGAGGCACATAGGTAAAGGCCAAACATAACAAACCCTTAGGAATGTTGCAATCACTTCCGATCCCAGAATGGACATAGGATAATATTATAATGGACTTCGTGAGCAACCAACCTACCCATAAATCAGAAGGGAGAAGGCACAATATGGGTGATTGTAGACCGGCTCACGAAAGTAGCTCATTTTCTACCCATCCTATCAATAGATACAATTGGAAAACTGGGAGAACTGTATGTGAAGGGAATAGTGAGGCTACATGGTATACCTAATACCATAGTGTCAGATAGAGATTTCAGATTCACATCTCACTTCTAGCAAAGCCTGTAGAAGGAGCTAGGCCGTAGACTCACCATGAGTATTGCGTTCCATCCTCAAACAGATGGATAGTCTAAGAGAGTGATACAGATACTAGAAGATACGTTGAGAGCATGTGTCCTTGACTTCAAGGGTAATTAGAGCAAATACTTGCACTTAGCGGAATTCGCTTATAATAATGGTTACCAGGCAAGTATCAAAATGGCTCCATACGAAGCTCTCTATGGGAGACCCTATAAATCTCCATCATGTTGGGTAGACTTTAAGGATCATGTACTCATAGGACTAGACATAGTATAAGAGATGAATAAACAGGTGAAACAGATCTAGAAAAGGCTGACAATGGCTCAGAGCAGACATGTAACACCTTGATAAATTTTCGAATAAGAATATACAAGATCATAAATGAGTCCATAGAAGTACTAAGCACATTAAATACTCCAGTGGTAAAATGGTAAGGTCAGCATCCCATCAATAACCCAACCGGCACAATAACCTGACGTGTATACTACTCCTGCTACCCGCCCGACTGCTGTTAAACCTCTTCTTCACGCATACCTTATTTAAGCAACTTCAGTATATATAGCAGATGTCACACACACAGTGGAAGATTTAAGTTAATTTTGAACATTCACAGTTATAGATACATTCACCAGTGTCATTTACATAGACACAGTAAAGATCCACAAAAACATTAACAAACTAGTTTTATCTACACAAGAGGTTACACAACCCACATATTCAATCCTACTCCACGAGTAAACCTTTTCCCTTATCCACCTGAGAATGACTTGTAAAATGAAATAATAGAGAATAATGAGCCTAACCAACTATGGGCTTAGTGAGTAACAAACCTAACTTATCACTTAAGGCAAGTATTTTGAAAATAAATGGATGCATGCTCAGATGATCACAAGTAGAGTAAATGCAGCAATAACATGATCATGGTCACATATTGGTAAAACACATAATCAAACCTCAAAACTCTCATGAGCCAGGTGGCCTAAAACCAAAAACTTATGTCTGCCAGCTATTGCTTACCTTTATTTCACTGCAACAACACGTAAGATCACCAAAATCTCACTCACAGACCCAGACAATGACTTGAAAGTCCAAAAGAGATGTAACATCTAATAAATCATGCATTCTATATTAACAATCCACAATGCACATGTATGACTAATGCAAATAGAATGCACATTCTCAAGCTAATAAATTAAAGAAAGTACTCATAGATATATGTTACTTCTCTCTCTGCTGATCTTGTGATCCCCCGAGCTTGGAACAACTAGATCACATTCACTATGTTAGTTATACTAGTTCACACATTGTTGGCTCGTTGTTAATATCTATATTATGGTTCTGATTAATGACCTTTACAAGTTAAATATGTTTTCTCATTGTTGATAATCTATTGCTCCCTCATTAGGTTTAATTAACCTAAGGCTACATAACTATATACTTGGGTTTGAGTTTAGACATGGGATGTTCTAGCTCGGTGTGCAATAGTGCAACTTGTGGAATTTACTGAGACTTCGTTATATACTCAATTGACTCCAAATTTGGTAGAGATTCTCCTCAACCAATCTAGTTTCACTGTTTTCAGTGCTCCTTGCATTTCTATCCCCACGTAGAACAGAAAGCTAGTTTGAGTCATTATTTTTTCCATTTTATTGTGACCTATGTAGTCATTCAAATGTTACCAAAATTTCTAAATTGTATTAGGACCTTCCAAATAATACCCAAAATTTTTATTTAGGATTTTAGGACATCATTTTTCCAAGTTCCTAAGCTCATATTTGTCCTACACTTGCTGATGACAAAGTATGTTTCTAGAGTCTGATTCCTAAGTTCAATTAGTACCCTGCCACCAAAATTTAGTTCATCTGAATTGTTGGACACTAAATTCTGCGGTGTAACACCCCGTAACTCTATGATCGCGACATGTGGTGAGAAGGTATAAAATGAAATAAAGTAATAAATTGAAAATTGATATGGTTGATTTAGCTAGGAAATATATATATATATATATATATATATATATATATATATATATAGTAATGTTTGGAAATTAAGAAAAATAGATGTTGGAAAATAATAATAATACTAATAATAATAATAATACTAAAAATAATAAAGTGAATAATGAATGATATTATTAAGATATATAAACTTATAATAAGGTCTATATATATAAAGTGAGTATAATATATATATATAATATATATACATATATATATATATATATCAAAGAGACTAATCTATATAATTTTATAAATTTATATTAAGGATAAATGAATAATAAATGAAAATTTATAAACTTATGATAAGGATTAAACAAATATTATACATGAAATTAGAATAAAGTTTTATACAAATTAGAATGATTAGTAGAAAAAAAAATTATAAATAAATGGTATACATATACTTATATAGCTGATTTAGTGTGTGTCAATGAGAAGTTGAGAAATGGGCGGAAGAATGGAGAAGAGCAGGGGTGGTGCGTTGGATGAAGACGCCGGAACAGTCTGAAACAGTGAAGAAAATAAGAGAGCTGGTGCATTTGGGATAAAATCGTGATCTAAACTCGTGGGTTGCCGCTGCTTTGGGGTGCTGTTGCATGAACAGAGAAAGGAAAGGAGAAAACAGAGGACCCGAGCATTGTTCTACTGCCAAAACGAAGAGGAAACCGTGTATGAAGATAAATGGAAAACAGAGGAGAATTGGTGGGACGGATGGCAAACGGTGCATGATGGTTGGAAGAATGAAGAAATGGCTTGCTGTAGATGGTGAAGAAGAGCTCAAAACTGAAGCTGGTCCATGAGGCAGGGGAACGGAACAGAGCAGCGCTACTATGTTGTTGTAGCTGCTGCAACTACAACTGTTGCTGGGTGGGGTCCGTGAAACAAAGGAAAGAAGAACATGCTGCTGCTCGGATGTATGGTGGCACGAACAGAGGGAAGCAGAGGAACCAGAGCAGCGGTGCTCTGTTACAGCTGTTGTCGTTGCAACTGCTGCTGCTGCTGTTGCCAGGAATTGGTGATGTGTAAAGCTGCCGCTATGGTGGTTCCTACCGGACAGACGAAGGGGACAAAACAGAGGAACGAGAGAGAAGAAGAGGGAGGCCGTGAAGTTGCCGCAACAGGACGTAGGAAGGAGAACCAGCTTTGCTGGTTTTGCAGCCGCTGCTACAATGAAGAAGAAGAACCTGTCATGCAGTGTGAATGGAAGCAGAGGCTGCTACTACTTTGGACGGAAGCAAAACAGGGGTTGCTTACTGTCCGTGAAGGAGATGACCGAGATTGCTGGACATTAACGCTATCGGTCATGGAGGCTTCTGATGTGTGTGTGTGAACAATGCTCTGTTTTGTGTGACTACTGCTGCCAAGTCGAAGAAGGAGAACGAGGCAGTGAACTGATGGAGGAATTTCAGCAGAACGAAGGAAGGGAGCTGTAGCTGGTAGGGACATGATCACTACTGCGTTAGGCTGCTACCATTAAACGTGAAAGAAAAGAAAAAATGAATGAAGAAGAAAGCCATGCATAGTGAGCAAAGAACAAGGGTGACGAGCAAACGTGGGGGTGAGTGTGGTTGCAGTTACTGTGAACCGTGAACAGAGGAGGAAGTGAAGTTGGTGGCTGCTCAGTTACGGTTGGTGAGGCAAAAATATGGTGTGAGTGGTGTGTGTTGAGTGGCCGAACGAGAGGAGTGTAGCCATGGGGTGTGATGTTGGAGTGAATGACAGGGGAGCTGAACGTAGAAGCTAATGAAGAACAATGAAGATACGTTATGTTGATTTGAATTGGTGTGGATGGAATATATGTTGTCCGCAAAGCATGAATAGAAGAAGAATTATGGGAGGGGAGATTGAAGCATGGGAAGTTAGAATGTGATTAGGTTTTAGTTTCAATCTTAAATTGTCCAACAAAAGTTAGAGAAAATGCTATTGTGTTCGTTGGCCTCAATTTTTGATTTTGGGACGACTATTGAAATCAAGAAGGAGTGCACAAGATGAAGTTGTAACAATGAAATTATAATTTGGTTTAGTCGTTGATCATCGTTCCTGCAAGGATGAAGATGAATGATGTCTAGGTTCGGACCCATATTTGGGAAAAGGTATGACACTTGTGACTATTGATTTTAAATTTTAAATAGTTCAAATTAATCATTTAGTTGAATTAAATACGTGAAGTGAAATTAGAAAATTGGTAATCTTGTAGTTGGAAAACATAGAAAAGAAATTAAAATCTTATTGAATATTTAATGAAAATATTATTTTGAGGTTAGTGGAATTAGAATAGACTTAGTGAGAATTTATATTTAAATTCCATAATCATCTTAGAAATCATTCAAACTTATTTAGTTTAAATGTCAGATTTGTATATTCTAGAGTGTCGAGTATCTTGATAGAAAGCAAGGGAGCCCTGAAGCTCTTCGAAATCAGGTGGGCGTGACTTCCTTGCTCATTTGCATTATATGGATTTAAGATTCAAAACATTTGGTTAAATAGTTCTAGGATTATTAGAATTTTGTTATAAAATTGATTGAACTTGTCTGGCGTGCTTGGATGAGGGTGTGATGTTTTATTTAAATTATGCTTTGTTCATCTATAGCGTGCATTAATAGGAAATTATGCATTTAGATTTCATTATTTACTCATGCGAATAGCCTGCATTATTTGATCTATTTTCCATGATATGCATGATGGTTGGCATGATTGAAATTGTTTGTAAAACTAAAATAAGACGATGGTTTATTAAGAATTCACGTACCGGTACGATTGACAAGCCTGAAGCGGATCGAGGTGGCATCTCCTATATGTCACTGCTTGAGATTGTCGAGCCACAAGGCAGATCGTAGGTATTCCCACCCAGAGCTAACTATGACAGCTCGAAGTCTTTGGGAGATGGTACGATGCTGTAATAAGTACACTCTCTTAGGCTGTAATGTGAGTGTCGATTGATTTTAGATGGTTATTGGAACCTTCTGAGATTTGATTGGATCACAGGGAATATCGAGAGGCATCTCAACCCTCTTTCGGTCTTAGAGTACAACAAAAACAAATGAATGTTTGAACGCCTAATGTTTGAAAGTGGTTGTAATGCTTTGGATTGGGTCTATATAATGCATTTGATGTGTAGGATCGATCCACTAAGCTTTCGAGCTCACTCCCACTTTATTTTTCAGGTACACCTGGACGTAGAATATGTTGACTTACGTCAGAAGACTCGCACTCTAATTAGACACCTCATGGGGAGGTCGTCCGGGATAGGTGACTCGAAGGTCAAGGTTTAAATACATTACAAAATTGTTTTAATGTAATTACATTGGTTTTAACTTGATCGTTTTATTTTTAAATGGCTTTACTTGTTTAACGATTTTGGTTTAAATGAATGGTTTTAAGTATTTTCGCTGTATTATTTATGCATTGTTTTGAGAGATTCGGTGAATTCATAGAGAAATTATTTTGACCTTTTGTTTGTTTTAAAATATCTACACAGACATTGACTTGAGAACAAATTATTATGTACTTTATTTTGAAGAAAGAGATTTTGACAGAACGTAAATTTCAAGTAGCACCTTGATTTTCATTGGTTGACGATCCACACGTGAACGAAGGTCCGGTCGAAAATTAAGGTGTTACAGAGGCATCTGAGGTTCTATCCACCAAAATTTAAATTCATAGGATAATCCTAACATAGGTTTTCCTATTTTTTTATTGCAACCCAAAATAGTTAGTTTCTGTCAAATTGTTTTCCATAGCAACCTTCATGGATCAATTGTGATTAATCCATATGTGATTTTTCAGTGAAACTCTACCAGAATGTTCCTTCATGGAGAAATATCATAAAGATGTGGAGGTGGCTATGATAAGGGGTAATGTGGAGAAAGATCGGGAAGCAACAATGGCTTGATTTCTAAAAGGGTTGAACCATGAAATAGCTGATGTTGTAGATCTTCACCATTATGTTGAGCTACTAGACATGCACATGGCGATAAAGGTAGAAAGGAGATTGAAAAATAAGCAGCTTTCAAAGTCTACCTCAGCTTCTAATTCTTATTGGAGGTCAAATTAGAAGAAGGATAATAAAACTTTTTCTAAGGAGACAACCAAAGGCACCATCAAAGTTTTTGTGAAAGAAAAAGATAAATCTACTTCCCAACCCTCTAGAAATAGAGATATTAAATGTTTTAAATGTTTGGAAATTGGACATATCGCTTCACAATGTCCAAACAAAAGGGCAATGATCCTGCATGATGGGTAAAGTGGGGACAGAAAGTGAGAGCGAAGATTTACTACTTTCATTTGAGAATGCAAGTAATGATGACATCCAATATCCAGCAGAAGGCGAATCTCTTGTAACGAGGCGTGTCTTGAATGAGAGAACATATTTCATACTCGCTGTCATATAAACAATAAGGTATGTAGTATGATTATTGATGGTGGGAGTTGCACAAACTTTGCAAGCACTACATTAGTGGATAAATTAAACTTGACTCTTTTTAAACACCTTAGACCATACAAGTTGCAGTGGTTGAATGATTGCGGGGAAGTGCGAGTCAGCAAGCAAGTTTTTGTTTCTTTTTCAATTGGGAAATATCATGATGAAGTACTATGTATGGTTTCCTATTCACACTGGCCATATTTTTTTGGGGAGGCCTTAGAAATTTGATCAAAGGGTGATACATGATGGGTTTAGGAATAGGTACTCATTTGTAAAAGATAATCAAAAAATTACTCTTGTACCATTAACTCCTTAGCAGGTCTTTGAGGACCAATTGAAATTGAAAAATGAAAGCCATGAAAAAACAACTGAAAGTCAAGAAAAGGAGAAAAAAAAAAGACATAGAGGAAAAAGCAAATGAAAAAGAAAGTGAAGAAACAAAAAAAAGGAGAAAAGAAAAGAGTCAGCTTTTATGCAAAAGACAGTGAAGTGAGGGTTGCTTATTTTACAAAACAACCTTTATTTGTACAAAGTTGTTTGTTTGATAACAAACAACCTTAACCTTTCTCTTCCAAGAGGAAGTTCAAAGGCAAGTTGAAGCAATTTGGAGGAGACAAAGGAACTTCAAAGGCAAGTTGAAGATCTCATGAGCAAAGGACAAATTCAAGAGAGTTTGAGTCCTTGTGTAGTTCGTGTACTTCTTGTTCCTAAGAAGGATGGATCTTGGAGAATGCGCATTGATTGCAGAGCTGTGAATAATATTACGGTAAAGTATTGCCATCCTATTCCTCACTTAGATGATATATTAGATGAGTTACATGGTTCTACTATCTTTACAAAAATTGATTTGAAATATGGATATCATCGAATTAGAATGAGGGAAGGAAATGAGTGGACAACTGCATTCAAAACCAAGTATGGTCTCTATGAATGGTTAGTGATGCCATTTGGGC
The DNA here is from genome assembly GCA_030144865.1 of Tinospora cordifolia. Lineage (NCBI taxonomy): Eukaryota > Viridiplantae > Streptophyta > Magnoliopsida > Ranunculales > Menispermaceae > Tinospora > Tinospora cordifolia. Next base: position 5,113 of record JAJIYU010002015.1, on the reverse strand, counting down.
GCACTAATGCTCCAAGCACATTTATGAGACTAATGAATCATGTTTTATGTGCTTTTATTGGGAAGTTTGTTGTGGTATATTTTGATGACATTTTAGTGTACAGTAGAGATTTCGATGAACATATGGGAAATCTTATATGTGTCTTTGATGTTCTTAAAAAAGAAAAATTGTATGCTAATCTTAAAAAGTGCACTTTCTGCATGGATAAGATTGTTTTTCTTGGTTTTGTTGTAAGTGCAAAGGGTGTTGAGGTCGATGAAGAGAAGATAAAGGCAATAAAGGACTGGCCAATACCAAAAAACATCACTGAGGTTAAAAGTTTTCATGGGTTAGCAAGTCTTTATCAACGTTTTGTGAAGGATTTTAGCACACTGCTGCACCACTAACTGAAGTTATTAAAAAATCTGTTACTTTTCGTTGGGGCAAGGAACAAGAACATGCTTTTAATGTTCTTAAAGACCATTTATGCTCCGCACCTTTGTTGGCATTACCTAATTTCAATAAAACTTTTGAAATTGAATGTGATGCCTCGGGAGTTGGTATAGGTGTTGTTTTAATGTAGGAAAGGCGACCTATTGTATAATTCAGTGAAAAGCTAAATGGGGCTGCGTTGAATAATTCAACCTATGACAATGAGCTTTATGCACTTATGAGGGCTCTAGAGACATGGCAACATTATCTATGGCCTAAAGAGTTTGTCATCCACATAGATCATGAGTCTTTGAAGCATCTCAAAGGTCAAGGTAAGTTGAACAAAAGGCATGCTAGATGGTTGGAATTTATTGAAACCTTCCCATACGTCGTAAAATACAAGCAAGGTAAGGAAAATGTAGTCCCAGATGTTTTATCTTGGAGGGATGCTCTTCTTACTTCTTTAAATGCACGTTTATTAGGTTTCAAGCATGTTAAGGAACTATATGCCAATGATCATGAATTAAGTGATATTTTTCATGCTTGTGAAAAGGGAGCTTTTGAAAAATTTTATAGAGTTAATGGTTATTTGTTCAAAGAGAACAAGTTGCATATACTAGCAAGCTCTATACGAGAATTGCTTGTCAAGGAATTCCATGGGGAAGGATTAATGGGGCACTTTGGCATCACAAAAACTTTAGCAGTTTTACAAGAACATTTTTTCTAGCCTAACATGAAACGAGATGTGGAATGTGTTTGTGACTGTTGTATCATCTGTAAAAAGGCTAAATCCAAGGTTTCCCCTAATGGACTTTATACACTGTAACACCCCAACCCCCGTATATTTTAAACAATGTACATTTGCCACCATTTTCTTGACAGTGGACTTAACAAAACAGCGGGTCAGGCCGGTGCTACATTACAAGCGACACACACATGTTCTTTTCTTTTCAATATCTCGTGCCTTAGTATAAAATTTAAGAATACAAAATTTTTAATAAAATCAAGGCAAATTAAAAGAGATAAAGAAATTTAAACTATTTTATTCATAATAGAAATTGAAAGTACTAAACTCTTCAAAAAGAACTAATGGTTACAGCAGAAGTCTTCAAAATACTTTTCAGTATAAAAACATAAAAACTTTGGGCAACATGCCCTAAAAATTCTAAAAAATTTAATACTGTAGAAACTTTCTAAGAAACTATCTATATTCAGCAGCTTCATGGGTTCATGTTCCTGAAAAATAAGAAAGGAAGAGTGAGCACATAGCCCAGTGGATCCTTTTCGAATAACCATCTTTCAGATTCAAACTCATAACATAATCATAATTCAAACACTTGCAGTCATTAGGTATTTCAAACAACAATTTGTTTAAGTCGAATCTCAGACCAAAAGGGCATTTAAACCCTTGATGTTCTTAACTAAGTAAATAGGGCCCAGTCAGCATCAACCCATTAGTGGCACATGTCGGTATCAACCCGTTACACATTGTGACCCACCAGTGGTACACAACCCTCAAGTACTTAGGTTTGAAAACCATATGACCTAACTCATATGAAAAGAACATCCATAGTGTCGCCATGACCACTATGATGGTACGTGGTTATTATCTCCATCGTCTTTGATTAACTCTCATACCATGATCTCTTCAAATACACTTCAGAATATGAAATCAAACTAAAATTTAGAATATACATAGTCAATTCATGATACACTCACAAAACATGCATCTATTTTAATTTAAAAGCCTAAGCATGATACTAACATGGCATTGATGATATGATTGCTCAAACATGAATTAAAACTGAAATACTAAAATAAACATTTAAAATTCTAGAACTGAAGTTGAAAATCTTTGAATTCAGTAAAAAACACACAACAATGAGCATACCATGAATTTAAATAAGAACAGAAGGGTTTTCTAGAAATCACTTCCACCTTGTGATGCTTTCTTCCAGAATTTCGATAGCAATTCCCCTCGCGTACTAGTGCCAATGAAATTGAGAGCCCAACTTAATTCTCCAAATTTGAGAGAAGAACTTCTCACACCCACAAGAAGGGAAGATGGAAAAAGGTGCCAAGAAGAAGGCTTTGAGAAAACAAGAGGAGAATTCAACTCTTATGTTTTGGAATGAATGAAATTGAGAGCCTAGGGGGGTTTGTATAGGTTTTCCAATGAAGAAAATTAGAAACTTTTGTGTTCTTCTTTGAATAAAACACCCTAATTTCGTACTTTCTAATTTTTGGAGCAAAATGAATATTTTTCAAATTTTAAAAATATTTTTCAAAATTTAGAAACTATTTTTTGGAATTTTTGGATTAAATTTCGTATTTTTCGTTAATTTTAACGTATTTTTTGTATTTTAAATATCGAATTTAATCTGGTTCCCAGGATTTTCCTCGAGACACGCACTCGAATTTGATCGGAACCATTGGATTGATCTCGGATCAATCAATAGAAATCGAATTCTCGATATCTGCCATTGGATTTCCTTGAGCGCATAAACGATCCCGATCTAATCAAAACGGCTTTGATCTGAACCGTCTGATGATCATCTAGCGCAGCACTGTTCGTGATATCTCAATGTGGCTTCGATCTCAACTATTAGATGATCCTCGTCACAGTGTGCGGATCTGATTTTGCGATCAACGAATCTCGTTCTGTCCGCACGATCATCTTCAAGTTTCGTATTTGAATTTCTGGTCGTTTGGTCTGATGATCCATTGCTCTAGTGCGTATATGCGGTTCTGATCTTGGTCGTCGGATCGTGAGATTAGATTCCAGATCTACGGTTTGCAGTATTTTGATTTTATTTTTGATTTTTCAATCGAATTTCTTGCTTTCTTTTCAAATTTTTTTCTAAATCTCGATCCCAATTGACTTTCTAATCCTGTTTTCATCAAAAATTGCACATATCCTTGTATTTTTGGCTATGATATCCCATTTTATGCAATATAATCATATTTTTTCTTCCAAAAATCCACTAAATTGATTTTCATTCTTCATTTGGATAAACTAGGACTTGCCAAAATTCTCATTCATCAATTCTGTATAATTTTCTAAGTAAAAATTCAAATTTCATATAAACTTTTCGAGGTGTTACAACCTACCCTCCTTAGAAAAAATTTCATCCTCGAAATTTGTACATATTTAGGTATTCCTTATGAATAGATGCGGGTACTTGGTCTTCATCTCGCTTTCGAGTTCCCATGTGGCTTATTTGACCCCGTGATGTTTCCACAGCACCTTTACTAATGGGATATCCTTTGTTCTTAGATTCTGTACCTTGTGGTCAAGGATTCTGACCGCTATTTCCTCGTAGGTTGCATCATCTTGAATATTCACTTCTTCCCAGTGAATGATGTGAGGGGGTCAGGTTCGTATTTCCTCAACATGGATAAATGGAATACGTTATGTGCTGAAGTCATCCGGTTTGGTAGGTTTAACTCATAAGCACATTCCCCGATTCTTCTAAGTATTTCAAAGGGTCCAACAAACCTTGGAGATAACTTCCTTTTGAATCAGAACCTTTTGATACCCTTCTGAGGACTAATCCTCAGGAAAACTTTGTTCCTAACTTGGAATTCTAATGGTCTTCTCCTTTTGTCTGCGTAGCTCTTTTGACGGCTCTGCGCAGTAGTCAGTCTCTTTTGTATTAACCTGACTTGGTTGCTCGTTTCTTCCACCATGTCTGGACCAGTTAATACTTGATCTTTAAGTTCAGCCCAACAGGTAGGTGATTTGCAGGGTCTTCCATAGAGAGCTTCGAAGGGAGCCATTTTTATGCTTGCCTGATAACTGTTGTTATAGGCAAAGCCAAGTGTAAATACTTTCTCCAGTTCCCCTTGAAGTCTAGAACGCAAACCCTCAACATATCTTCCAAAATCTGGATAACTCTCTCAGACTGACCATCTGTCTGAGGGTGAAAGGTTGTACTCATGGTGAGCTTAGTACCCATCTCTTTCTGTAGACTTTGCCAGAACTGTGAAGTGAAGCATGAGTCTCTATCAGGCACGATAGTCCTGGGTACACCTTGAAGTCTGATGATTTCTTTCACAGATTTCTCCTAGCTTGCTCACTTGGTCTATGGATCTAATATGCAAGAAGTAAGCCACTTTGGTGAGATGATCCACTATTACCCAAACAGTGTATTCTCCTCTTTGGTTTCTGGGTAAACCACTGACGAAGTCCATGGCAATGTTATCCCACTTCCATTCAGGGATTGGGAGTGGTTGTAACATTCCAAAGGGTTTCTGGTGTTCTGCTTTCACTTGTTGTCATGTTAAGCACTTAAAGACATATTTGGCTATGTCCCTTTTCATTCTTCTCCACCAGTAGGTTTTCCTGAGGTTCTGGTACATCTTATCTCCACCAGGGTGCATGATATACTTAGTCTTATGAGCTTCATCAAGTATGATTTGCTTGCTCTGTCCTTGTTGAGGTACACATATCCTTTCCTTGAGCCTTAGGATGTTTTCAGCATCCATCCTGAAGTCAGTAGCTTTCCTTGTGTGACTCCTTCGCTTAGTTGAGCCAGCCACTTGTCTTGCTTCTGTTCATCCTTGATGTGATGTAATAGGTCCAGTTGGAAAGACATATTGTAAAGATAGGCTTCTTTCTCGTTAAGGTTTACACCCAACCTAAAATCTTCAATCAACTGGTACATCTGACCTTTTTCTTCTTCCTGTTTGTTGAACTTCC
>JAJIYU010002014.1:0-32551 GCA_030144865.1 Tinospora cordifolia | reverse complement strand
TTTTCTTTACCTTTAATTGCCTTAATTTTTATTTGTACTATTGAATTTACTCTAAGGCAAGTGGTATTGAAAAATAGAAAGTCAAGTGTGTGTCGCTTGTAAAGTAACACCAGCTCGACCCGTCAATTGGTTAAGTCCACCGTCAAATAATGGTGGTTGTCCAAAACTCAAGGAATGTGGGGGTTGGGGTGTTACAGTCGATCAATCTCTACATATTTCATTTGATCATGTTAATTGGGTTACTAGCAATACTAATAGCAAACTTATTGCCACAATAGAGTTGCATAAATCATCCTAACTTATTCTCAAATCTTCCAAAATTATCTGTTGAATACTCAAGTGATTTCTCTTAATATAACTTGACTTTTATTCTTTTACTGGAAACAAAGTTTAATTACTCAATAGAATCCATGAGAATGCAAGATGCCTATTCCTAACCACAACAGAACAAGCCAATTGTACCAAAGCTCTAGAAGATACATTCAGTAGTTGTTTAATCCATCTACATTTAGTTCCAAGGCCATTAAACCACATTGATGGACATAAAAGCGTCCCAGTTAAGTGGACAAAGATCGAGAAACCTCTTGCTAAGGAAGCAACATAAATCCATGGACAAGCTGACAGTTTAATCTGTTCCCAGAATTGTGCCACCAGTTATATCACTCAGTGAAAGATTCTTCAGTTTCTATGGCCTATAGGGTTGCCAGGACTGCAATTTGTTTAACACCTTTTTCTTTTAGATGTAGAGACAACATGAAATTAAGGGAAATACTATCTTCTATTTGTAATGGTTGGCAAAATCTTCTTCCTGAGAAAGGTCTCTTTCCACAACCATTATGAATATGAGTAATACAAGATTGTGTGGCTTGCAGAATCTTCATTTTGATAGCATAACATTGGTTTTGGGTCTAGACTTATGGAGGGGAAATCTCTGTTGAAGTACCTCATGGTGTTCAATTTTTTGTGTGCCAATTTTCACCCAAAGATTTGAAAATTTAGATGAAACTTTTGCCTTCAAAATACAAGATGCTAATAGGACACTAGGTTGATTCGATGGGTAGGAAAAGTATGATTGACATTTATAATTTATTGATGCGTCTAGTTGACATAAGATACTATCTGGCTCGTTGGTTTAAGGTCACATTGCTTACAATGTTGAGAATCTAAATTACCTCATCTGTTTCCCTAGTGCTCAAGGCTTGAGATGAATGGAGGTTCCATGAGGGGTTTTGGTGGAAGGTTGTGGGATGGGTGATGAAGAATGATATTAGTTTTTTGTGCTAAGAGAGAAGTTTGAATATGTGCAAATATCAATAAGCTAGCCTTCGATTATCCATTCACCTGCCCTTATAGAATCAGAATTTATGACCATTGCCACCTTGTGGATCATTAGTGGAAGAACTTGAGGGGCAAGTGATGCAATAAATTTTTATGGGCTTATATATGTAGATCCTAATTGGTGTCTCACTAAGAGAGACTGGTCAATGACAGCTGGTTATCACCTTAACCCACAATGAAGCAGGTTCCATGAAAAATTTCAAACCCATTTACTGCATAGGGACAGGATGCTCAATCAGATGTCTCCTATCCCCAACTCACCCAACTCCACCAGCTCATTCGCAATCTCCCATTTGATTAGATGAGAAACATTTCTTTCCTTCCCTCCCTCCAAAAAAAATAAATAAATAATTGAAAATTCTCTCCATCCTCCTTGCCACAAATGTTGGGATCTTAAAGGTTGACAAGATACATACAGGAAATGATGAAAGCATTGACCATGCTAATGCTAATATCCCCCCTTTAGACAGGGAAGCCCCTCTTCCAACCATCTTCCCTTGTTGATATTTTTTGCTATTATGGGTTCCCAAAACTCCTTAGTCATGGGATACCTGCAAGGGAAGGCCAAGATACTTCATTGTTCAAGCTCCCATCCACCTCCCCTCCCAATTTTGAAATGCACTCATGACTCATTTTAATCCCCACTAATTAAATTTTGGTCAAGTTAACCCTTAGCCTTGACATCATACTGAAGCCCTACAAGAAAATTATAACAGAGTGAACATATTCTTCATCCCCCTCAAGAAAGAAGAGTGCATCATCTACGGACTATAATAAATGAGAAATTTCCACTTTGCCTCGACCCAAAAAAAAATCCTCACACTACCAAATAATGGTTAGCCCTAATCATAAGACGACTTAGACTATCAGCTACTATGGTAAAACGGAAAGGGGAAAAGAGGTCCCCTTGCTTGAGACCCGTGTTGTCAAGGCGGTAAGACTGTTTAAGACGATAAGCCTCCATGAGGCGAGGCGGGGCCTAGCCGGTCCTTAAAATAATTATTTAAAGGTCCCTGAAGAATTATTTATTTATTTATTGGTCTCTCACTATATATACACATATATTTCCCTGAAGAATTGTTTAATATTTTTTTTATAATTTTATTTATTTATAATTTATATTTAATTAATTAATGATACATAAATTATAAAATTATAAATAATGACATATTAGATAATACACTATGATAAACTCATGGTCATCATAAGTTCATATACTTCAGATTCATAAATTCCAAAAAAAAGAGCTAATAGCTCTCTCTCTCTCTCTCTCTCTCTCTCTCTCTCTCTCTCTCTCTGAGATGTAGAGAGAGAGGAGACACCTAGAGAGAAAATGAGAGACGCAGAAAGAGAGATAGAAGAGAGACGTAGATAGAGAGAGAAAGAGAGAAGAAAGACGCATGCAAAGAGTGAGAAGAGAGACGCAGAAAGATAGAAAGGGAGCAGAAAAAGAGGAAGGGACACAAAAAGAGAAAGATGGAGAGGTAGAGAGCCGAAAGAAAGGGGGAGAGATGCACAGTGAAATAGAAAGACTCACCGGAGTCGCTGACCAAAAAAGACGTTGGAGTTGCTTGTCAGAGTGTTGAAGATGATCGCCGGAGTCTTAGAGATGATCGCCGGAGTTGTTTCGAGTCGTTTGACTTGGAGAGGTTTGAGCACGAAGCTATGGATTTAGGTTAAAATTAAAAAATTAATTAATTAATTAAAAGCCGTCCTCTTTTTTAAAATTTATAGAGAAGCCCCCCCAACGCCTAAGCGATGGCCTAGGCCTGGACGCCTAGGCGACACCTTGACAACACTGCTTGAGACCATGCCTTTTCTTGAATTTACCCCTTGGTCTTTCATTAATGATTATGTCATATCTGACCAACTTCGCACATCCTTTCATTCAAGATAGCCATCTATTTCGCAAGCCCTTCATCTTCATAACATGTAACATGAAATACCACTCCACAAAATCATCTACCTTTGCAAAATCCGCCTAGGCCTGGACGCCTAGGCGACACCTTGACAACACTGCTTGAGACCATGCCTTTTCTTGGATTTACCCCTTGGTCTTTCATTAATGATTATGTCATATGTGACCAACTTCACACATCCTTTCATTCAAGATAGCCATCTATTCTGCAAGCCCTTCATCTTCATAACATACAACATGAAATACCATTCCACAAAATCATCTACCTTTGCAAAATCCACTATGAGAATTGCCCCTAATTTATTAATGGTTTTGTAAACCTCTATAGCCTCATTTGTAATAAGAATCACATCTATTATTTGTCTTCCTTCTACAATGCAAACTGATACAGCTCAATTTTGGGATAAATTATTATTTTCAGCCTCATTTCTAGAACTTTAGCAATGATTTTGTAGAGGCTAATTGTAAGGTTGACAGTTGAAAATCTTTCATAGTCCATGAGTCGTTCTTCTCAAGGACTAGACAAATATATGTCTCTTTTGTTTTTAGATGCTTACTACTCCATCAGTGAAGACTTCCTCCAAGATATTCATGACATCATGTTTCACAACCTCCCAAGATTGCTAATAAATTTCCATTGTAAAACTATCTAAGCCCAAGGCCTTATTACCATCACAACTAAAGACGACGGCTTCGACTTACTCCTGTTAGAGGGATCTTTCAATCCATTCATATTCCTCTTCCAAGATTCTTTCCCATCCGAGACCTATTTGCTACTATTCCGTTTGTTTTGATGAATAGGTGTTATGGAAGTATGACTTGATTGTCACTAAAACCATTAAGCACTAAAGGACATTATATGATATGCTAGAGTTTCAATTTTTATGTTTTTGGCAATTAGAAGCATGAACAAATAGTAAGTTTGCAAACACAATGTAAAAGTACTAGGTCTTTGCCATTTCTTCGAATTAGTTAATACATATTGGAATTTAATACTTTGTCAAGAGATTTAAATTGTTAGGCTAGTAATTGCATTATTGGTAACAAACATGAAGAAATATTATAAAAGTGCATTTTTTAAATAGTCTTAACCCATCTAAAGTACAAGTTTAATTTATATCAAACAACAAATAATTAATCATTAACAACTAAGATGATTAGTTATAATAATATACAAGTCATAAATATAAATCTGTTTTTGAGTTTTTGTTTTTGAAAGAAATTAAGCTCTTACATAAAAGGACTTTGAGGTTCAAGCCTAATTGAGCCTAATGTCATAAGCCTCACTGTACGGTATTGAGGTGTAAACCTTGAACACTTTCTAAAATAGTGCTACTCAGTAAGATCCTTTGAATTTCAAAACAGAGATATACATTTGATCCAATAATAATGAAATTGTTCTTTTTGGATCCAAATGTTTGCAAAAAGGTAACTTTGAAACAAATATTAGTCAAACAATATGTAATATATAGTAATGAATTCTACAATACACCAAAGTTCCTGTCAGATTTTTGATAATAAGCAATCCACTATCTTATCCCTTCAACTAGTTTAATCCAATCGACTGGATTCCCATTTAGTTGATTTGATTGCCTTGGTCAGCAGCCTAGTCTTTCAACTAACACATAGCGGGGCCATTTCAAAGTTTTGCACTCTTGGGTCTGCAAGTAATTCGCTAGTCGAAATACAGTTCAATTGGCCAAATAGCTAGTGCTCTATTTCAACCTATAATTACATGCGCTTTCATCTTTTAAATACAAGAGTTACAGCCATGCGATTTTAAGGAGCGTTCTCTAAAAACCAGATTATTTCTCATATTTAAAGCCCTAAAATTGAAAAACGATTTGGAGAATTGAGTTTTGTCCAAAGTTTTTTTTTGTTGATCATTTGAAGTGTTTCTCATTGCAAACTTGATCAACAATGGAGCAAGTCAAGTGGTCTCTTATTTTTGTTTCTAATTGAAACAAACCAAGTCAAGTCATTGTGATTTTCCTTGCCATTTAAGGTTGGAATCAAAAGACAAGTTTCACCCTTTATCTTGGAGAAGTCAAGTAGTTTTTCACCCAACAAAGGCATAGGCTTATCTTGAAGACTTGAACCTCCAAAAAGACATTGTAGCATAATTCGTTTTTCACACCCTCAAAGCAAATTGGTATAATAGACTCTTAAAGAAGATTTCTCTAGGCATGCACGAAGGGAAGGATTTTTCACAACCACATAAAAATTCTTGTGTGCAATTTATTTGTTTCCCCACTTCACCATTATGCACATTGAATTATTTTGAGTTAAACTTGATTCAATCAAAGTATTTCCACTAAGAGCCTAAAATTTTTCATTTCCTAAATTGATAAGTTATTTCAATTTGCAGTATTTCCTAAATTGATAAGTTGGGCCCAAATTCACAAATATTTCCATTTTGTTGGCAATCCCATAACAAACTTTGCGTCTTATGGTTTTTTATATGTTCTGAGAAATGTAGATCACTTTATTATCTGTTCAATGTAAATGAACGTATGTTTGATAGCTGAGAAAATTATTCTCAAGAATATATTGTTCGCTTGAGAAATACTCTTCAAGAAAATTTTCAAGAAAGAACTTGTTAGTGGTTGTTTGATTATACATGAAACTTGTTTTTTGCATTCTCATTTGGCATGAAGAGAAGGATTCATTGAAGACGGGCATGAACAAACCCAACAGTATTGAAGAATTTCTCAATACAGAATCAAATTTTCTTGAGAAAATATCAGTAATCCAACATAATTTTATCATCTTCTCAAGAAAATAGCAATTTCCCAGCCTTAGATATATATGTCAGTGATAAATTTGATTGACTGAAGAAAAATGCGACCCACCATTGTGATAGGCTACCAATAATCTTGTGTAAGCAATAATAATACCTGATAATTCCCCAGCGTTCTTGTTCTAAAACCAGCTGCACAGTAGACAAAGTAATACTCCCATGTTCGGATGAACTTTTCATCAAATCCCAAATTGAGAATGTTGCTGGATAAAACAAGTTAATGTAACATCAAAAAAAGATGAATATAGGAAGCGAAAAACATAACTAAGAAGCTTTATGAGAAAGCCCAGAATGAGATACTTACATGTTTCTTGTACACAGCCTTTTCAGATATGACCAATAATCAACATCCATTTAAAATTAAAGGAATTACAACCATAACTTTTGGTGTTTATACTTACTGCAAATTACTTCATCATCACAACAGAGACTGTCATCAGCTTCTTGATAAATATAATACCTCTCTCCCTCTTTCTCACTAGTTGAAAAAAATGTACAAGGGTTTGACCTTTGTGCAACCAGAAAACTTAACAATAGGAAAGAGGTGTAACAAGAGCTTAATGGGCAAAAATATATTTTTCCCTGTAGTAGGAACATTTGGCTAGAAAATTAAGCTACCCGGTGTCTAACAAGCTACTAAAATTTCAATAATATTCTCTGGTATTTGTTGAGCTTTTTTTCTGCATAAATCATTGGTTTATGAATCAAATATGAACAAAATATTACATAACTTCGACCAAAGCTAGGAAAATATTGAAGTAATTCATAAAACTCAATCATTTCAGATGTGTATTTCGCAAATAAAAACGTGAAAAAAAAACCTAGAAACCATTGATTCATGGATAACTTTAATTTTTTCTGATAGAAAAAAAATGTTATCCTCAGCCTTATTTTGAAGATGGTTAATTCTTAAAGAATAAAAATATAAGAAATTGAAGCACATTTTGAGGCGTTCAAGATATCAATTAAAGAACTCCAAATGAGTGAGGGAAATTTGATCTAAAATAAAGAATGTGTAATTTATGCATTAAGTGCAGATCATAATCAACCTGAAAATCTCCTAGATCTTTTAAGAATAGATGTCATGAAATAATTTGTTACGAATACAACATTCATAAAGTGCTTTAGAATTTAATGGGTTTTTCAATTTCTAGTTTTGAATTAGCAATTTCCAATTCCAAATTAACAAGAACATTTTATTTTTGAGAAAAAGAAAAAAAGAGAGAGAGAAGGTAATCAAGGGAGATATCTAAAGAGATGGAAGTCACTTTAACAAATCTATCTAATGGTCCCATAGTCATATGGGTTTTTTTGTTTTTTGACAAGAAACAAAAGATAATTGCATTAATTTAATAGGAGCACTATATACATCAATTATGACAAGAACCAATAAGAAACAAACCTCGCACACTACATAAAATAGGAGACCACCCTGTAATTTAATCACCCAAAGAATAGCCTTTAAACAATTTATAAGAACTTATCCAAAGAGATGCAAGATAAAGCGATTATCCTAAACACCTTCAAAGGACAACATCTTATCATCAAATAATTCTATTGTTATGCTCTTGCCATAAACCCCAAACCACCAAAAAAACCACAACTCGCCAATAATTTTGTAGCTTTGTCAGACAAATAGTAGAATGGTGGAAAGAGCATAATGAAGAAATAGAGGACAAACAACCTCACTGTAACCCATCAGCCCACTTCTGCCAAACCTTTTTTGAGAATTCACATTCCATAAACAGATGAATACACAACTCATCATCCTTCTTGATGCAAACCTTGGGCAAAAAGAACCTACGCTCGAAATCAATAAGGAAAAGAACTCAAAGATCATCTTGGAACAAGCAAAGAAAACGTGACCCTAACGAAACTAGTTGATTAAAACCAAACTTATAAGGCCGATTGTCCTAAGCCGCCTTAACATACCCCCTTTTATCTTTTCTATTGCAATTTATCGATTATTATATGATGATTTCTTAACTTTCCATATAGATATATAGAAATATAAAGAAATAGGCTAGAAACGACATCTCTTATGTCGATGACACCAAAGGGATATTAAATGAATGAAATATGGAATTGGGATATGGATGGAATATAATGAAATAGAGCCACTTTGAGGTTCCCTATGAATCAAAGAAGTTCTTTGTTAAAGAACAAAGAGAAATAAATAAAGAAGAAGCAATAAATATATATATATATATATATATATATATATATATATATATATATTCAAAAATAAGATATTTTATTACATGAGGTAGATAGATATTTATAGACTCTCATCCCATATTAAGATAGAAACAACCAAAATCTTTAAATATGATAAAAAGTCATTAAAGAATTCCCACTAGTTAAAAATCAAAATAATTCTCCAAAACCACTAAAAATTTTTGTAGAATCTCCACTAGCTAAAATTTAAAGAAAATCATTTAAATCTTCTAAAAAATCTTCAAAAATTTTCACCTACTAATAAAAAAGATTCTTAAAGATATTTTACTATATTTCTAACTACTAACCTAAATATTATTTTAGACTTAAACCTCAAGTAATTAATAATAAGACCAATTACAAAAAATTAAACAAACCAAAATAAAATAAACCCAAAAAGAATTATGTAGCCCAAAGATATATCATATATGCAAATTAGGCTCTTTTTAGCTCAGAAATGTGAATGGCATCACATCTTTTATGATCTTGGCCTTAGTTACTCTCATCAACAATAGAAATGTGATTAGCCTTGGCAAACTATTTTTTTCATATCGACCACCCCCTTTATGATGAAATTATGTCACTAGGCTTTGCAGTGATTCCTTCATGAGTTTGGCCCTGGCCCTTGTCATTAGACCACCTATGAATTGTAACTGGATATTTACATGTTGATGCCTGCTGATTTCCAGTACAAAGTACACTAGCTGGGCAATAAAGCCTAATATTTAAACCCTTGTTGCAAAACATCTGCACAATTTAGTTTACTGTAGGCAAAGGTCCAACCTAAAAATTTAGCTTTAGAACTAACATGAGTTGACCAAATGAATTTATAAGGGAAAGAGATCGAAACATTGTCATTTAAAGGATTAGAAAGATAGCCTGCAAGAGATTTTGATGAAAAACAACTAGAAGAATCAATAGGCCAAGATAACCTATCCAGTAAGAAGAAAGACAGACATGAGTAGTAAGGACAATAAGAAGGGATGTGACCTCTACACACTATCTCTCCAACAAGTTCCTCCTGAAATGAAAATTCCAAGGAGGATAATTTTGGATATAACAATCATGAATAGGACAGTCATGAAGAAGAGATGAACAGTAAATATTTGGAAAAAAAGACTTGACACTTATGTTGACACCATCTATCTTCCCAAAATTTATAAGAGTTCTCATCTGCCATTTTGATATGAGCAACAAAATAAAATATATGTAAAAGGGAATTGATAAATTTCCAAGGGATTCTATGGATCATTTTAGGGAGCATGCTAGCATCTCTTTTTTTTTTCCCCCAACCCATGCTACTCTCTACCATCCTTGTCCAAAAAGCCCCTTTTTCATGAACAGATCTCCACAACCACTTGCCGCCAAGGCCCTATTCCTGAGCCCTAAATTTCCTATGCCCAACCCCCCAAACGTCGTATTCAACGCTCTTGCACACCACACTCCAACTCCAAGTTACCAAACTACTTTCCCCTCCCTTTCCATAGAAAACACCTCATCAATCTCTCAATCCTCCAATCCACTAATTCTAGAATTTTGAAAATGTAAAGATAACAAATGGGAATGGCATCCAAAACACTTTTTATCAATGTCAATCGACCACCTTTGGACAAAAAACTCCTCCTCCACTCATCAAGTTTTCTAGAAACTACATTAACCATTGGTTCCCAAATGACATCCCTCATGGATTTCCTCCCAAAGAAAGATCTAAATAAGATAAAGGCGACTAACTCACAAGGTTACCATGCATCCTAGCAATATCATTAATCTCCTCCTCAAACATACTCACACCAGCTACATTACACTTTCTTCATATTCAACTTCATGCTAGACTCCCACAAAAAGCCAGAATGGTCTTTAGAGTGATCCCAAAACTCACACCATAATTCTCTAAAAGGAGAACTGTAAATGGGAAAGTCTATGCCCAAGATGAACCCTCTTAACACCCCCATTTCATTTGCTTTCTCCATCATGCTACCCAATACATTTGCAACTAGAATAAAAAGAAAGGGGCACAAACGATCGCCCTGCCTAAGAACCCTTTGATGTTGTTATTTGTGCTCCCAACCACCCTTTAATAAACATTGAAAATGTAATCAAAGACAAAAAACCTCCGATCCCCCTACACCATTGTCGTCGAAACTTCATACAAAGGACATACAAAAGAAAATCCCATCAAACCATATTAGAGACATTTTCAAAATAAGTTTTAAAAACTAAGCCTTGTCCCTTCTTACTCTATAATCCTCAATTATCTCGTTTGCTATAAAAATAACTAGTGTTGCCTACACGGTCCTTAAAATAATTATTTAAAGATCCCTGAAGATATATATATATATAGACACATATATATGTAAATTATAAAATTATAAATAATGACATATTAAATAATACATTAAGATAAACTCATGATCATCATAAGTTCACATATTTCATATTCATAACATTCTAAAAAAAAGAGCTAATTGCGAGAGAGAGAGAGAGAGAGAGAGAGAGAGAGAGAGAAAGAGAGAGAGACAAAGAGAGAGAGATACATAAAGATAGAAAAAGAGACTGAAGAGAGACGTAGATAGAGAGAGAAGAGAAACATAGAAAGATAGAGAGGAAGAGAGTAAAAAGAGAGGGAGGGATACAGAAAGAGAGAAAGGAAGAGATGCAAAAAGAGAGAGGCAAAACAGAGAGAGAGGAAGAAAGTCGAGAGAAAGGGAGAGAGACGCACGGTGAGATGGAGAGAGTCGTCAGAATCGCTCACCGAAGAAGAAGTCGGAGTTGCTCACCGAAGCGTTGAAGATGATCGCCGGAATCTCAGAGATGATCATCGAAGTTGGTTTGAGTCGTTTGACTTTGAGAGGTTTGGGAACGGAGTTATTAGATTAAGGTTAAAATTAAAAAGATAAATAAATTATTAAAATCCCTCCTATTTCTTTTAAAGTTACAAGGAAGCCCTCCCAGCGCCTAGGTGGCAGCCTAGGCATTAAGGGCGCCTGGACACCTAGGCGGTGCCTAGGAAATATCTAGGTGATGCCTAGGCAACATCTAGGTGGCGCCTTGACAACACTGAAAATAACATCTACAATCTGTCTACCATGAACAAACGCCACTTGAGTTTCTGCAATAGTCTAAGATAAGCCACAATCTTTTATAAACTTGTAATAAGACTTACAAGACCAAAAATCTTTTACTTTTCTAGAGTGCACCTTCTTCGGGATAGGAGTGGTACTTGTCTTGTTAACCAATGCATTCATGATTCCATGATTATAGATTTCATCGAACACCACCGTAAGATCACCCTTAACACTATCCCAACACTTCTGATAGAATACAAGGTGAATCCATCAACCCTCCCTCGAAGTTGTATCATCACAAAAGCAAAAGCTTCCTCATAAATTTCTTGCATGGAAAATGTCTAAATCTACTTTTGTTGACAAATCTAATCTTCTTTATGAGGACCTCTTCTTCTTTTGTTTCTTCTTCTAAAGCAAAAAAATTCTCGCATAGCAAAAGGAACTTCTAGATGAGCTTCACTCTCCTCAAAACTCAGATGTCACTGTATGCCTTCAACCCCCCATAAGGAATATTTCTTAGTTGTGTACCTGTCATGGACAATATCTTCTTCTTCAGAACCAAAGACCCATCAATTCTTTCTAATCTTGAAACCGCATTCTTAACACGCCTTTGACCTAGAATTCTGAGAAAGAACTGCAAAATCCTTGACCAGAACATGGTGAACTGCAATTGCTCCTTCACCATGTTCCTCTCATTGAGTTTGCGCTTGAATGGAACTCTATTCCCTCCTTATCCAAACCTTCAAGCTTGGCCTCCAACAACAACTTTCTGTCCAAATCTGAAGTCGCAAAATTCTTTTTCCTCCTCATCAACTAATCTTTAATGTTTCTCAATCTTTGTCTAAACCTGTAACCTTCCTAGCAAAAATCAACCTCTTGACTCCATCCCTCCTTTATATTATTTTGAAACTCTGGATAATTGCACTAGATATTATGAAACCTAGAAGGACATGGACCCCATTTTGTAACTATAGCTTTTAAAACCCCTCGCCAATGATTTAAAAATCAACCTGATTAGCACCTCCTGCTTCACCTCCGGATACTAATCAATCCACCACTGGCCAATCAAAAATCTGTCAAGTCTACAGAAAATTAAATTTTCTCGCAGATTTGACCATGTCACGTTAGAATTATTCAAAGGAGGATCCCACAACCCCAAATCATTTATCAAATTATCAAAATCAGTCATAAAGCCATTAACTCTGCTACTATTAACCTTCTGATGAAAACCTCTGACTATATTAAAATCTCCCCTAATTATACAGTTATGCCAATGGAGGCCACTTAAGGCTGCTAAATCATCCCAGAAACCTTTCGGATCTGCTGGCCTATTTGGGCCATAAACTCGCATGAGCCAAAACGCATCCTCATCTCTTTTCTGATCTGAACTAAAAAAAAAGCCTGAATGTTCTGACCAAGACTTCCTTCTATCTTGTGCACTCTACTCCAAAAATGTCTATGTGCCCCTTATAATCCTTCCCACATCTGGAGAACATAGAACACTGGCAAGTGAATGGAAGGGGAGAGAAAGAATAAGGAATTGTATTAACTTCTATTTTTGGCTCTTTGTACTCTCATTAGATGTATCATCATCTTGGCCACTATCCATATCAATGAAAGAATTCTTCACCGCTTCTTCAGCTGAGTGAGTTGCTACACTTTCTGCTTCCGACTTTGATAAAGGCCAACTTTGCACACTCCTGCTTGGAAGTTTGGTAGTCTTTAATGTCTTACCTTCACCTAAAGCGCCTTTAGTGTAATCTTGAGCTAACTCTCCTCGTCTTTCATTTGGCTAATTTTCCATGAAACTTGTCTGGCCCTTGGATCTTCCAATTTCAGGATTGGGCATCGATGTCTTGACAGTTTCAAAGCCAAATGTTGACTTATCCTCCATCCTTTCCCCCAAACAACTAATTTTATTACTTTCGGCCCACTCATTTGGCTACTCTAATACACTTCCAACAGAACCAGTGTCCTTACTCACCAAATTCTTTGGGCTTTGTCCAAAGTCCTAGACCTTAATCACCACATATGCCGAGTTACACAACACTTGAATGTTGACACCTTCACCTGCCTCATCTCTACCTCTCATCAGGGCCACTATAGCCATCAACTCTTCACCCTTACATCCCACTATACTTGCTTGCCATCATTCCCTCATTTCGTTGCCACTTGAAGGAAAGGTCAACAATTCGAAGCTCCAAGATGATGCTCTTGATCGTAATACTACAAATGCAACAAATATATTTGTTACAAAATCCATCATCTATAATATAGGACATCATCATTATACAAAACTAGCATTTGAAAGAAATAGTAAGCAAAGGTATTATTTCGAACCTATAAGTTCATAATCATTAAACATTGTTATCTTTTATGAGAAATTTAATCATCCATGAATTTTGACAAGAACATGTTATAAAAATAAAACTAAAAAAAAAAATTTTTTTTTTTAAACTAGAAGCTATTATTATTAATAATAAGCTAGTACAAAATGTCGGATGAGATATCCGGCTGATTACATTGTCAAAGATTGAAGTATTGACCCCCCATTACATGTCCATTCCCCAAAACTGTACCCCTTTCCTAATTTTAAACAGGACACCCAAGTTGCGAACAAAATATTTGACCGTTCCCATATTGCACGTTCCGGGTTATACTTTTCCAAAAACAGTCTTCCATTCCTCTCCTCCCAGATTGCATACCAAACAGCTAAAAGGATCATCTTCCAGTACTAACCAATTTTCCTTATTTTTTCATTGGTGGGAATCTGGAACCATGCCCCTTCATGTGGCAGAATTAAGTGCTTACATTGTAGATTCCATAGTCTCCACATTTCCTACGTCACTCTGCACATTCCCATGATGTGATTGGTGTTGTCCTCCTCGTTCCTGCATAACAAACAAACAGACAGGTTAAGAGCATAATGGGGCAATCTTTTCTGGATGTTTTCTGTTGTCTTCAGCTTTTTGAGGCTTATGATCCAAGCTAGAATCCTTGCTTTCAATGGGGCCTTGGTCTTCCATATAAAGTCCGATGGGACTGTTGTGTGGTTAGGAGACGTTACCGTCAAGTTCTACATAAAAGAACCGACTGAGAACCTGTTACTTGGATCCGGCTGCCACATTGGCCTATCCTCCTCCTCCATATCTTGAAGTTCAAAGCTATAGAGGGTATTTAGGATACCACTAAGCTCCTCCATGTGTTCCTCTCCTACTTCTCTATGCAGATGGAGATTTCAGCCCCTTTGCCTCCTGTTTTCTTCACCTTCTTCTATTCTGAAATCTTAAATTGGGCCTTCCTTTTTTGCAGACAGGTTGTAGATATTAGGAAATTTCTTTTTTAGCTCCTCTTTACCGCACCAAATGCTTCCCCAAAAGTCCACTGTATTTCCTTTTCCTACCTTCCAGATTATATAAGGTCTTATCTGGTCGTAGATCTTTGCAATGTCCTTCCACGGAGCCCTGTTACTGCACTTCCTGTATGTTCCTGCTTCCCTTCCGAAAGCTTTTGAGCCATGAATGATGCGGATGATCTTTGCTCAAAAGGAATCTGGTCTATCCATCATTTTCCAGAGCCATTTTCCCCTTAAGGCCACATTTTTTCTCCTTAGATCTCCTATGCCGAGGCCCCAATTCTGCTTTGAATTGCAGACTTGTTTCCAACTGACCATGCTTTGACTTTTATCCTTGTATTCTTGTTTCCATAGAAAATTCCTCAGATGTTTCTCCATCAGCCCTGCAATTCTTGTTGGCAGCTTGAATAATGACAGATAGTAAGTTGGGAGAGCTTCTAAAACTGAGTTAATGAGTAACAACCTTCCTCCTCTTGATAGGAAGCTCTTATTCCAGCCTGTTGTTCTTCTGCTAACAATTTGTAACATTGGCTCCCAAAAATCTTCCTATGGGGATTACCTCCAAGTGGCATTCCCAAAATTTTTTCGGCCATTTTCCTATGTTCACCTCCACTTGTTCGGCTATCTCCTTTATTCTCTGATCTTCAATGTTGATCCCTAGCAGGAAGCTTTTGTTTCCATTGATTTTCAATCCCATCAAAAAATAGAATGCATTCAGGCTCTCTTTAATGGTTTCTATCTCTTCTCTGTTATCTCTCATGAACAAGAGGCAGTCATCTGCGAATAACAAGTGGGTTAGATTGATTTTATCTTTTCCTATCAGCAGGCCAGTCAGACTCCCTTCCTTCATAGCTTGCCTCAAAATACGAGTTATGGTATCTGCTGTCAGTGTGTATAAGAATGGGGATAGAGGATCCCCCTGTCTAAGGCCTCTCTGGCCGTTAATTTTACCTCTAGGACGGCCATTGATGAATATGGAATAATTAGCAGTTTTTAAACACGCCTACAGTTTTTTTTTTTTTTTTTAATTTCAAGTTTCAAATATGTCTAAGAATTATATTAATCCCCTAATCATTAATATATTTTATGAGAATTTTGTAAATCTTCAAACAAATTTGTGGCAACTCCATGTAGTTGAGAAAAAGCTTAGTTTTGTTGGGTTGTTACTTGTAATATGGCTTCCATGCTAAAAAGTAAAATACTGGTTCCAATAAATTAAAAAGAATTATTGTTAATAGAGTTTTGATGCTAGACTCTGTACATAACCATGATATATACATTTGAGTTCACATGGATTTCTCAGAAAATATGAAACCAGAGCAATACTATCTTCTTGATTATATAATTTGAGGTGATTTCTCTCTTTTCTACTGGTACCAGTAACTTGTTTATATAAATGTGGCTAAAACAAAAACCACAAGAAATAATAATTTTTCATACCTTTTATTTGCCATGAAATTATTTCTCCAACACATTAGAGTTTGGAAGTAATGTATTCCTATATTTTCCAAGTGCTCCACACTACATAAAAGACATATTAGAAAATCGGTAAATACACACAATAAAAAGCATTCATGCGTTTAAATAAATCTAGAATTTGAGCAAGAAGTGTTAACTATTACCAAAGTCTGGATGCAGCTGCCATAGCAGAAGTTAATCTACTCAATGAAGGAAGACACCCACCAGGGAAAATGTACTCCTTTATAAAATCTGAACTTTGCCTATTCTCATTATACCTTTCATCTGGTATAGATGTGAACTGTAGAAATTCATCATCAACAGCCAATTTAGAACATATAAATTTTTTGACAAGAAACAAAAGTAGTAGTGTAGGAATCAGAAAATTTGTTTCAACATAAATCAAAGATTATAACTCAAAACTATCCAAAATAGCATTCCATCCCCTCAACCATTGTCTCAAGGAAAACCACTAAGCCAAGAAGAAGGAACATAAGTCAAATATTACTACTAGCATTAAGTCAAGTTGAACGCACGAAGAAGGAACATTCCCATACGGCTCTCATATCATTTTCTTGGATTCGAAAATACAAGTGTCCTTTCTTTGCAAAGAGATCAAAAATCTAAAAAAACAACCGTGGATGGTCTTTAAAATGTGTTGGAAGGGTGGTCTTGTTAGAGAAACTCCAAAGATTGGGGCTAAAAGGGATTCTCTCACACTAAAGAAAAGACTTTCCACCACCCCCATACTCCTTTGGAAATGTAATGAGCATACGAACTCCAAAACAGAAAAATATTAAAGAAGGACTTAAACTTTTGCACAAGGGCAATACAAGCAAAAGAGATTTCCCACATATTTCTCCCCTTCTTGTTATTCTATCAATAAATAGGAGTTGGAACCTCTTTGGCACCTCACATCCTTATGCCCTTATTCTAGGGAAGTGTGGATACGATATGTGATTTCCCAAGTATGGAAGTGGTAGATGGGTTGGTAGGAGACTTTTGCTTGTTCCCATTTTATAATTTTTTTTAAGTCGAAATGGATTGGCAACAGATTTGTTTTGTTGTCCTCTGGTCATTATGGAAAGAACCTAAAGTGTTTTGAGGATATCAAATGCTTGACTTTTGCTTTGTGAGAAAAATCAAATTTTCTAAGGGTGTGGTCTATAGTTAAAAAATATAAAATATCTAGAGAAATTTTTATCTTCTTCAGAGAATTACTATTCTCTTGAGAAAATCTTGTTTGTCAATGTTTGCTTTGTCAAAGTGGTGGGAAAAGAATTTTGAAAAAAAATTTCATAACCCGTCTTTTTTCTCACCTTAATTTATTTAGGTGTAAAGTGGGGGAAAAATTTTCCATGGAAAAATCTCTACGCATGGTACATAAATATTTCCTTTTCCCAACGCAAAGGATTCATGTAAATATTTTCTAAAACATTTGATGTTAGTTTGCTTTCTAACCATTATCCTTACTTACTATATAAAATCAATATTTTATATTGAAATATAAAACTGAAGATTCTATAGAGATAAGTATTATTATCTATAATTTAGGTAGCAATACACCAGTATCCTTAGCATTTAGCTTAGGTTTATCTTTGGATAATATCCATCTATATTGCAAATAATAATTTAAAAATTCCATAGGAATATAAAATCTTTATGGATTACGCACATAGGATTTTTATCCGAACTCAAAATACGCCATTTGAAAATTTTTCATCATATACCTCATTTAAATCACACCATTTTTTCCATTTATTTTCTCATAGTAATTAACTTATGACAGAATATTAAAAAGCTAATTGATTTGATATTATAAATTTTTGCAATTGTTGATGGTTGTCAAGTATTAATTTATAATACTTTCTAAATATTTCATTTTTCAATTAATTTTTTCAATGCATATATGATATATCTCCACCTTTTGTGACGCCCCATATTTTTTAGACGCCAAATCGATGGATTCATATATGTATTCACATGTATTTTTCAGAATTTTTAATGAAAATACATGAATTTTTTCAATTTTCTCTAATTTTATCCATTTAATTGAAGGAAATCAAATTCATTGAAAATATAATTTTGGGAAGAAAATACATTAATTATTGAGGAAATGTAATTTTTGGAAAGAAATAGTGTATTTTTGGGTAATTATTTAATTTTTGAGAGAAAAATGTTGATTTTTGGGTACAATATGTAATTTTTAGAAAAGAAAAAATA
The DNA here is from genome assembly GCA_030144865.1 of Tinospora cordifolia. Lineage (NCBI taxonomy): Eukaryota > Viridiplantae > Streptophyta > Magnoliopsida > Ranunculales > Menispermaceae > Tinospora > Tinospora cordifolia. The sequence goes on along the minus strand of JAJIYU010002014.1, from coordinate 14,177 downwards.
TATAAATATTGAAAATTGAGGCATAGTTGAAAGTTTTAAAGGAAGTGACGTACAAAAGAGTAAATTTATAAAATAAATAAATAAATAAAAGGAAAAAGAAAAGAAAATGGGAAATGAGAAAGAAGAAAAGGAAAAAAAGGAAAAAAAAAAGGGCTTCTGGGCACACAGACTCACAGGCCCGTGTGGGCCGACCCAAGGCATGAGTCGTGGGCCCGTGCCAAGCAACTGGATGCACGGGCTTTCAAACCGTACGAGTTGTATTCGATGCGTGGACCAGCCCGACCTCTGACTTGAGCCATCGGGGCACCTTGCATGGCAACCCATGAGCCACGTGGCAAGCTATTTGGCCATGCAAGGGTGCTTCAATATGCAACAAAAACCAGAAATTCTGCAAATTTTGCAGTTGCTACACCCACTTTCAACAACTCATTTCTTCTTCATCCCAAATCCGTTTTGCTTGAATTTACAATCCTTGGCTAGCTTTCACTTCCCTCTATTAGACTTTGTAAATCCTTGGTGGAAATTGCTAGCCATTAGAAACAAAAATGATTATCAAAGTGAGTTGTTCATCATAATTGAAAAGTGGGAGCAGAAAAACTGTGTTGATCCAAACTTTGGAGGGTGATTCAAACCCATCTGAGATCAGTTCTTGAGGTGAAAGCACTCTTTTTAATCCTTGTCATATGTACTTCAAGTTCTATTTGTTGGAAAACAAAAACTAGGCTCTTGCATATGGTTTACAAAGTGTCAAAGTTAGTTGCTTGCTAACTATGACAGCAAAAGTGTTATAGCAAAGTTTTCCTATGCTCATCGTTTCTATTATTTTCAAGTGTCTATTTTTCCTCATTAAGCCACTAATTCAAGGCTATTTGTTACACCTATTACAAGTGTTTAGATCACAGAACCTCACGAATTAAAACTCATTCAAAACAGTGAGCTAAGATGGCTAAAATCATACTCAAACGTACCTCTAACACTTGACGTGTATCAGCAAAACTCTAAAATTTTTTTAAGTACCAGAATACTCATGTACTAAGGTAACTTTGCATGTGTAGAAAATCATGAATACTAAGGCATGTCAACTCGCGATACTTCCGTAAAATCTTATCTTACGGAAGTCTCGCAGTATGATCTCATGTACTTCAACTGAGATCAAGTATGTAGGGGAACTGGTCGTGGGGGTCTGGGCATAGGAGGATTGTAGAGGAAGAATATAGCTCTGTGTGAGAAGTGGCTATGGCGAATGATGACTCATCCCAGAACATTGTGGGCCAAATTGATGAAGAGTGTTCATGGTTTCAAAGCAGAGGGTCGAGAAGCAAGCCTTAAAAGGAATTGTACCCATTGCTCCCCATGGAAAAGCATCTTTCCCATTTATGAAAAATTCTGAAACAATATAGTTTGGCAGGTGAAGAATGGAGTGACAGTGAATTTTTGGGGGGATATTTGGTGTGGCACAAGGACACTAAAAGAACAATTCTCTAATGTGTTTAGGCTATTAGAACATCCGACAACAACAATATCTAAATTCAGACTGAGAACAATGGATGGAGACTGCACACATTGGGAATGGAATCTTCATCTTTGAGAATGGTAGGACATATTGTAGAAGTGGGTGAATTACTGTCAACCATTCACAGTTTCCATCTTGAGGAGACAAATGAAGAGGATCATCCTCAATGGCGTGGAACAACTGCTCATGAATTCTCAGTGCGCTCTTTTTAGGAAAAGCTTTTTTGCAGAATCAGTCTCTCAGTCAAGAATTCCAGCTAAATTCATTTGGAAGACATTTCCACCTACAAACACTCGAATTCTCACATGGCTGATAAGCATGCGCAAATTGAATACAACAGACACTCTTCAAATTTGCCTTCCTCATCTATATCTGAATCCATCGATGTGTGTTTTGTGAAGACATAATTCTAAGACAATCCAACATATTTTTGGGGAATGTCGGCTGATTCCATAATTATGGCGATGGTGGAATCACTTGCATAAAAGCATAGTCCCCCTCCTGCAAACCAATTATTTCAAATTCCATATGCAATAGCAGCTTCAAAATTACAACAGTATTGGAAGCTGATTTTGTTCGCAATTTGGTACACAATACGGGAGGAAAGGAACTTGAGAATCTTTTGTAAAGAAGTCAATCTAATAGACTAGTTTGGGAAAGATCCAACGCTTTGTTTGCCACTTGGATCTCCATATCTAAGTTAGGTCAAGGGTACACATTCGGGGAATGGCTATGCAGTGAGGAAAATATCTTTCAAACTTTGTAAACCTGTTGCTTTGTTGTTAATACCCAAATATCTCATCTGGGTATAGTTGTAAACTTTCCTGTTATTAGTAATATATTTTATAGTTTCTTGTCAAAAAAAAAACTCTATTTAGGTGGTTCAAGCTCTACCAAAGATGCATGTTGCGTCTATGAAGCCTTCTAACTACCAAGGTCCAAAAAGGTGACACTTAGGTTGGTCTTTCATCCCTTCGAAGTCATATCCTTAGCATTTTGTGTCTGCTACTAACGTAGTTGGTAACTTCGAAAAGTATCATAATGTTACTTAGGGCAACTGATTTAACCTATTTAGTCAAGGTGATAAATTGGTAACAAGAAAAATAATTATTTGTATTCCCCTGGTAATTTAATGAATATGTGCACACATACGCCCCAAGGGTTCAATAAGATTATACATATATAGAGTTTAACATAACACCATGAATAAAGAAACTCTATAAATTACTAAAAATTGACACTTGACATGCCGCAATCATACTTGACAACACATTCTTAATCTCACCAGCCATACCAAATTGCAATTGCAAACCACATTATAAAATGACTTCACACTTTCTAAAAAGGTGTGGGTAGCAGATAGTTCAGGGACCTTCTCAACAAAAACTTTCTATAAATGCCCCAGTGTAGACAGTTTAGTGTAAGGCCATCACTACAATTCTCAGTTCATGTGGTCCTCCACAATTCCCACAAAAGCTAAAATCCTAGGATGGCTAATCAGCCTAAAAAAGTAAATAGTGCAGGTAGGTTAGAAAAGAAGTATCCAAACTCATACCCCTTTCTCTCTTGGTGTTACTTATGCAGGAGCATGAATAAGGATATACAACACATCTTTGGGAGCTGTGCATTCATAAAAAACATATGGAATAGATCGAGTAGTAAGCATGGAAGGATGAATGGACCAGCCAAGGATAACCTTTCTGCCATACCCACCTCAGTTAAAAACTCATCAATCAGTAGATACTGGAAGCGTAATTTTTTGCGATCATATGTGCAATTTGGGAGTAACATAATAGAAGAATATTCAAGGACAAAAAAGAAAAAAAAATCTAGAACTTAGCAAACTTGGAAGAGGTCGGTTGCGCTATATTCCACATGGGTAACTTTGACAAAATTAGGGAAAGGCTTCAGTTTGGGGAGTGAATAATAAACTGGCAAAATATTTTGTTAAGGGATGTAGGGGGTATTCTGCTTGCAAAAGAGGGGGGCTTTTGCCACTTGCTACTTACAGTTCTTGTACTGTGGAAAAAAGTGTAGGGATATCTCATCCCACAAGCCATTTCATTCAGTTCCCTTTGGAGAAAATGAAATAACATAAAAATAAAAATTCTAAAAATTGCAGAAGTTAATCTGGAAAAGATAAAATAAAAAAATAAAGTAGAGCCATCATAAATTGCTACCCGCTGTTTATTCTCAATTCTTTCAAAAATGACAAATAGCTATATTTTAGAAAAGACAGCTTATAAAAATATTTAGCAAAGTGTTAGTGGAAACTTTGGCTCAATCATAAATCAACATAAATTATTAAATTAAATATTTCAATTTAACATATAATCATTTCAAATTTAACATAAGATTTGCAAAGTAAATACTATTCAAAAACAATATCATATTTAAACATGTGTTTGCTGTAATAGTTGTTATCCTAAATAGAATATCATATTTAACCATGTGGCAAACAATACGTTTGAACATGAACTTTTGCTAAATAAGCAAGTAAACAATAGCAAAACATACATGCAAAGGCATTATACTCTGACAGCTCAGAGTCTCTTTCACTAATTTTATCTAGATTAGTTAAATTTTGAAAGATCAAATTTTCATAATTATTTTCAAAACTGCAAATGAGAAGTTCAAAAATTTTTGGCAATTAATACTGCAGGTGCCTTCAGAGGTCAAATTTTTGAGAATTTTGTTAATAAACTGGTTCTGACGGTTATCCTTCGACTAACTGGAGGCGGAGTGTGGAAACATTCATGACATTATTTTAGCAAGCTTATTAGGAGTTTTATTTATTGTTAATGCTTTAACTTTTTTTCCAAAAAGGAAACAATTTATATAAATGAAATTAATTGTGGGATGTTGATGCTTTAACTTATAACTGATTTGTGTAATTTTGCTTCTGATTTTGTGGGAGACTCTCGGTAGTTTCTTTATTGTGAGTTAGTGTTAACGATATTACGTAATAGATTATAGCATCCTAGTTTTTTCTATGTAAACTGACGAAAACTATTCTTTAATTATATGAAAGAAACAAGTTTGAACAATTTCTTTTATTCTCTTTATGCATTGACAAGTCGAAAAGAAATTGGAGGAAAAAAAAAAAGTGATACGAGAATACAACTCAACTAGAACTATGTGTTGTAAAGACTCGAATGACTAAGCACGGACCAAAGAGGAAACACGATACAACAAAAAATTAAGCTCCCTACATGTAACCCATTTAAAAGCTGACAGGAGAGTTTCACTTCATCCTTCCTTTACAGTTCTACCTTAGCTTTTCCAAGTCAGTTTGTAGGTTATTAGTTGCAGTATTGTATTGTCTAATTGCATGAAAATCACTAATCTACTTGATCTCAATAGAATATTATGAAGTTATCATGCAAACTCATATTACCATATAAGCATTCAGGTGTTAAGTCATGCTAAGCACCTTAGGAGTAAATTGTTATCAAGATCACACTATCAAGAAGCCTCTATCTGTAAGGCATAGTTACCTGAAGAACAAGAAGACCATCTTCAGCTAAGACTGATTCACAACAACTAAAGAATTCTTCCATGAACTCATGACCAACGGCTTCTATCATCTCACTATAAAATCCATGAAATTCATCAAGAAATTAAACTTGCATGATTAACTTAATGAATTGACCTAATTAATAACTCACCAAGATATAATTCTGTCATACTTTTGAGTCTTAGGTAACTGGCGGTAATCACATAAAAAGAACCTTATGCTATCCTGTAAAATATCATGTTTAAATGTGAGTCATATGGACGAGAGAATTCTCATAGCAGTTACAAACACAACATAGGTTTATTATTTGCTGTAGCAAGCACAAGTATGAGGGGAGCATCCCTAAAATCAAGCTCATAATATTCTCATTATTTATAAAATGATTCTAGCATGATATATCACTGTAAGACAAACTTCAAAAAAGATTACAAACACCACAGACTAGGTAAAGAATGACAAGCACCTGAAGGCCAGCTTCCTTCACTTTCCTTTCAGCAAATTTCAGTTGCTCTTCAGAAAGAGTGATACCAGTATATCTGCATCCAGTTTGCCTAACAACTTCCATAGCAAGGCTTCCCCAGCCACAGCCAATCTCAAGAATTTCATGCTTATGGTTAATTCTAGCCTTGAATTTAAAGAAATTTAACAGCATTTAGGAATCCCTGAAATAAACAAACTTCATCCCAAGCATTTGATGATCATTTTTTGAAAAAATAAAAAATCAAGAGCCTACTTTTTCAATGAGAAGGGAAATTTTTCTCTTTTGAGCAGCCTTTAAGTCTTCGTTTTCCACCTACAAAACATAAGTTCAACATAAGAATCATCTCTCGTATTGTCCTAATTAATGTGCAATGCAATTGCTTGTCTTGCAAGAGGGAAATAAGATGAACCTTAAATATTGCAGAGGAATATGTCATTGTTTCATCCAGGAAAAATGAAAAAAGATCATTACTCTGCAAAGAAAAGAAATAAAAGGTTTTAGATAAATTTTAGGCAGTTATCAATGCAGAAAATATCATAGAAAAGACAGAGCAAGTTTTTGGGAGAAAAGTATGTTCTACAATACAATGGTGGCAAAAATCCAACAATTGAAAACCCTCATAAGTTTAATTAGACCATATTTGGAGCATTGGCCTTACAACTTCAACAAAGGCAGTTTCATAAATGAATCGTTAAATTTCTTAACGAGATCTTCGGTGACAATGATCAGCAAGATTATTCAGTTTACAGCTTGAGTAGTGAATTTCACTGACAAAATTTGGATTTAGATAGCCAGATAAAAATAGCAAACAAGTCAGTTACAGTTATAATGATGAATTCACTATCCATGTTCTAATGGAAAAGTTTTTATTGAATTTAATTTGCATATCATCTAATGCTCCGTGAACCAGTAGGTGGATAGTATACAACGACCTTAAAAAAACGGAAAATAAAATAAAGTTTGGTGGGGCTCACAATAAAATAAATAAACACATACATACATATATATATATATATATATATAAGGGTAACACGTGGAAATTAAAATCTTTTTGTTATATATTGTTATAGTAACTAGATATATAATATAAACCATTAGCTATATATATATATGGGTAACACGTGGAAATTAAAATCTTTTTGTTGTTATAGTAACTAGATATATGATATAAACCATTAGCCATATATATATATATGTATATTGATGTAACATATTAATAGAATATGTAAACAGGTTGTTAAAACTGATAATAGTTATTTATTACCTTATATATATAAACCGATTAATACATTTTGATATAATATATGTTATTATGTAAACTGATTATATACATATGTATATTGATGTAACATATTAATAGAATATGCAAACAGGTTGTTACTATTGATAGTCGCCATTGATAGTATATATATATATATATATAATTATATATATCGATCGATAGATAGATGGCTCATATTTGATACGAAATAAATTAAAATATTGACTACAATCTTGAATATTGTGTATAGTATGATTATTTAAAATGATATTGATTATAGATATATACGTATGTATAGATAAACAATTATCATAAATTTGGAGATATGGTGGAATTATGAGTTTCAATATTATAACTTTGACAATGTGTAATATTGAAATTTGGGAACTTAGAGAAAGACTAAAAATCAAACCAGAGACTACACAAGCTGATGGGAGCACAATTAAGCTTGAAGGTGAGTCTAGTTCCATTCTCCAATTGTGTGCACATCATTATAAATATAAATATTTTTTTTCATGGTTGTGAACTAATTTGTGAAATATTATGCGCATGTGCATTGGTTCAAATATTGTTTTATTTTATAAAGTGCATGGATATCAATGTCATTGTTTTTATTTTTAAAATATTGCAAGTTCAAAAAAAAAAGAAAAAAAAAAGGAATTATATTTGAATAAAAAAAGAATTTTGTGACGACCCATGTTTTAGTGTGCAAAATTTTCAAATACGATATATGCATTTTTTTGGAATTTTTAATGGAAATACAATGACTTACATTATTTTTTCTCAAATTTATATTATTTATTGGAGAAAATGAGAAAATTGGAAAAAAATACAAATTTGAGGAGAAAATATTTGAAATTAAAAGGAAAACGTAATTTCTTGACAGAAATAATTTTTAAGATTTATTATAAAATTTTTGTGCAATTAATATAATTTTGGGAGAAAATCTAGTTTTTTATGGACAAATCGGTAAGATCTAGGGGTTGATTTCGGTTCGTATTTGCAGCTCGTGTGTGGTGTGTTTGGTGATTTGGGGCAAGAACAAAAGTGAAGAACATGATTGCTGGGTTTTGATGTGTGCGTTTCAGATTTAGGGCCTTCTGGTCGTGATTCAAAGGAGAAATGCAAAAATCTAGTTGAACGAAAACAGAGGAACGAACAGAAGAAGAAGATGACGAGCTGAACGTGTTTGAATGTGAAATGAAGATGGAAACTGAGAATTTCTGATTTTGGGCGTGATTCAGATCTGAAAAAAAAAAAAAAAAAAAATTCACATCTGAAACTTGGGGTGGGTTGGTGCGTTCGGATAACAAAAGATGAACAAGGAAACGATTCGGGGGTTTTGACGTGTTTCATGATTGGGGAGTTGTTGGGCGTGGATTGAGATTTTTGAACGTGTTCATGTTTGTTGAAAGTGATTGAAGTGTGTCTCAATTGCTGGACATGAAAAGGAATTGTTGAACGTGATTTGAATCTTGATGAAAGAAGAAGAAAAGAGTTGCTGAATTTTTGGGACCGTGATTGAGAAGAAGAAAAAGAGTGAATAGCGTGCTTTGTTGTGTTGTTTGAATGAAGAAAATGAATTGCTGGATTTTGAATGAGTGAAAGGGGCATTGTGATTTGGGGTGGTTTGGATTTGTGTAACGATGGAATGAAGATGATGAACATTGTTCACACGATCTGCGCGAAGAGCTAAAGAAAATCTTCAACAAATGAATTTTGTTATTGGCGTCGTTCGCGTGACGAAAATCGATACGAAAAATATAAAATTTTTATATTTGATTTTAAATTTTAAATAGTTAAAATTTTATTTTCTTTTATTCTAAATGCGAAAAATAAAATTTCAAAATTTAAATTATTAGTAAAAAAAAGATAGAAATTTTGAACTTTATTAAATATTTTAGTAGAAATATTATTTATAGATGCTTAATATAAATATCGAAGTTTAAGAAAATTTGGAGTTTCAAACATTAAAATTTTAATTTTATTTAAAGAGAAAATGTGAATAATAAATATTAGAATTCTTGTTATTCAATTAAAAATTAATTAAGTCATTTAAAAAAAAGTCTTAAGATAAAATAATTTTATTTTAGAACATAGAATTTGTGAAATCTATAATTTAAATTTAATATCTGAAAATAGATAATTTATTTTAAAGAATGACTTAAGGATTTAAAATGGAAAATTAGTAATTTAGAGATTAATTAGATCTTTAAATATAAAAACTTTATTTGAGTGTAATCTGATTTATTGAATATGAAAGAATTATTTTGGGAGTTCAAGTTTAAGTCTTAGTGTTTTTCAATTTTTAGTTCTAATATAAATAATTATTTGAAAGTGAATAAATTGTAGAAGTTTAAGAAATTATTTTCAAAGTTTTTTATTTTTAGGTTGAAAGTTTAAATTAGTAAAAATATTATTTTTATAAAATATAAGCTTAGAGATATTTTAAACTAAATTTGGATAAACACTGAGGACTTAGAAAATAAATTGAAATAATCTTTATTTTTAGATTTATAAGCCTTATTTTAATTTGAATAAATTTAGTTAAAATTGATATTTAAACTTTATAATTATTTTTTAAATTAATTATGCTTAAGAATAGTTTTAAATGAGATTGAATATGAACTAGAAACTTAAAAAATTTTATTGATTGTTAAATTTTAGATTTTATAAGTTTAAATTATCGAATAGCTCAAAAGAAAGCAAGGTGGGCCTGAAGATCTATAGAATTAGGTGGACGTGATTTCCTTGCTCATACGTATTATATAGATTTAAAATTTAAGGCATTTGTTTGAATAATTCTAGGTTATTAGAATTTTATTAAAAAATTGATTGAAATTGTTTGATGTACATGAATGATAGGTGATGAATGATTAATTAATCATTGCATGCATGAATAAGAAATTATGCACTTAGATTTCATTATTTAACCATGCACTTTATTATTTTAATAGCATGCATTATTTGATTAATTTTCTATTGTATTGTGTGATGCTTGGTATGATTAAATTTGATTGTAAAACTTAAACAAGATGAAGGATTATTAAAAATCCACGTACCGGTGCGATCGACAAACCTGTAGCAGATCGAGGTGGTATCTCCTACATGTTACTGCTTGAGATTAGCTAGCTACAACGCAGATCGTAGGTATTCCGAACCTTGAGCTGCCTGTGACAGCTCAAAGTCTTTAGGAGATGGTACGAACCGCGATAAGTACTTTCTCTTATATTGTGATACTGAGATATGACTAATTTTAAATGGTATTTGAGACCTTCTACGATTATGATTAGATTAGATCATATGGAATACCGAGAGACATCTCAATCCTCTTTCTGTCTCAGACTTCGACCAAAACTAAATGAATGTTTGAAACGCCTAATGTTTGAAAATGTTTGTAATGTTTTGAATTTTGGTCTGTATAATGCGAGTGATGTGTAAGAATGATCCACTGGGCTTTTGAGCTTACTCCCATTTTATTTTTTAGGAACACTTGGATATAGTGCACAACAGTCTACTTCAGAAAACTCGCACTTTTGATTAGACACTTTATGAGAGAGGTCATCCGAGATAGAAGACTTTAGAAGTTGTATTTTATTTATTTTAATAGTAACCAAACTGAATGTATGTTTTCAAATTGAATTTAATTTCACTATTTTATATTTAATTATCTTGGTTTTGGATTTCAGATGATCAATTTAGTGTAAGATGATTTTAATATTTTCATTTAATGTCACATTTACGCTGATGATTTTTTATTATTTGTTACATGAATTCCGATGAACACAAGGTAAGGTTATTTTAATCTTTTGTTTTGTGAAAAATGTATGTCTAGATATTCGTCTGAGAATTATTTGTCACGAACTTGATTTTGATAGAAAAAAAAAATTAGTAGCATTCTGACTCTCAACGGATGACGACTCATGACATGTGTTGGGAGGTCCAATTGAGAATTGGGTTGTTATAGCTTCGTATGATAAAAATAAAATAAAATAAATAAAAATGCAAAGCTTCGTATGCGGTCACCAACATGAAGGTCTCACATTCGTGAGCATCGAATGTGGAGGGATCAAAACATTCAAAATCCCATTTTTCATGTTAATAGCTAGATAAACCCCACACAACAAGCATCTAACGCAAGATTTTTCTAAAACAAAATAGATTTATACCTCACAGCTATGTTTTCCTTTTGTCCCCTTTTCGAAACTAAATTTGATGCCATAAATTTGTCACAAAACAAATTCAAACATCCAATCCTTCAAACACCACCACAAAATTGCCAGAACGTGATTTAGAGGGAAAAATTGAAACTCACCATATTTGAATGGGTTCCGAACAACCATTCACCTGATTCCTTTGCACAATGATGTTCTTCACGGATTGGGTAAAGATCCAAGCAGAAATGGGTTCAAAATCTCGAATCTTGGCTGGAAAAGTTAAAAATGAACTTGGGAAGATTTGACGAGCTTGGAAGATCCGATGAGCTTAAAAAGATTTCATGAACCAGATTTGGCGGTGGTTGAGGTTTTCAATGGTGGCTAGTTGCAGATTTGGCGAGTTTGAGGTGGGTTTGAGGTAGTTGTTGCAGATCCGGCGTGTTTGAAGTGGTTTTGACGGTGGTTATTGCAAATCCGACGAGATTGAAGCTTGCAATGGTGGTTGGTTGCAAATCTGGTAATTTTGAGGTGGATTTGAGGGTGTCTGGTTGCAGATTTGATGGTAGCTATTGCAAATCTAGCTGAACGTCTTCTTCTTCTTTCAATCCACCCAAATTGCAGCCCCAACTCCGTTCTTAGCTTCTTCTTCGTCCGACAACAACAAGAATTTTTAGATCTGGATGTTATTCTTCTTTCACGCACCAGGTTGCAGCTGCAACCCTCTGTTCTTCTTCTTGCAGTAGCAACATTAATCATGTTCTTCTTCTTCATCAAGTTGAAACACAACAACTCTCTTCACGGACTAGCAAAACATGGCTTCTTCATTCCTCTTTCTGCTCACAATTTATAGCACAGCAGAAACGCCCAACAACACGTCTTCCTCATTTTTCTTCTTTGCGTGCGAATCACAACAATGATCAGCAAAATGAGCTATTGTTTATTCTTCTTCTGCTTTGCGAGCGGCTACACAACAAATCATTCGTTCTTCATTTTTTTTGTTTTTTTTTTGTGTGTGATCTTGCCTTAAAACATGAATGAAGAAGACAAGGATCCCTTTTTTGTGTTTTGTTTGTTGTGTATGCCCAAACTTGAAGAGCAATTCCTCTATATATAAGCATACATATTTATTTATTTATTTTTTGTAATCAAACCAATTTTTTTCTAAGCACCCAATTAAAATCAATAAAATCAAACCAATTCTTTTTTTGCTTTTAATCACCCAAATCTTATTTTTTTCCAACCAAAATCTTTCATTATATATATAGCCCCCGGAGCGACGTGTATGCTTTAAAAGTTTCGGGGTATTACATCGTTGATTGGGTAATTTTGTTAATGGATCTTAAGATGTCTTGAGCCATATGCAACAACCTTTCCTTTTTGCATCAACACAACACCCAATCCGTTTTGTGAGGCATCCATGTATAGAACATATTCAACACATGAGTAGGAATAACTAAGATTGGGGCCAAAGTCAATCTCCTTTTCAGCTCTTGGAATGATTGTTCACACTTCTCATCCCAATTGTAGTTGTCTCCCTTTCTAGTTAGCTTAGTTATAGGTTTGGCCAACTTGGAGAAGTCTTAGATGAATCTTCGGTAGCATCCAGCCAAGCCTAAGAAACTTTTAATCTCCGTAACCGTTTTGGGTTGCTTCCAGTTCATGACAACTTTCACCTTATCAGGGTCTACAGAGATGCCTTCAGCTAATACCACATGGCCAAGGAACTCAATTGTCTTCATCCAGAATTTACACTTGCTGAACTTGGCGTACAGTTGGCTCCTTCTAAGGGTCTCCAACATGATCCTCAAGTGTTCCAAGTGCTCATCTTTTGACTTAGAGTATATTAGGATGTCATCTACAAATACCATAACAAATTGATCAAGGTATTGTCTAAACACCTGGTTCATCAGATCCATGAACGTTGTTGGTGCATTGATCAAACCAAACGGCATCACCGTAAACTCAAAGTATTCATATCAAGTTCTAAAGGTTATCTTGTGTATACCCAACTCTCGTATCCTTAACTGATGGTATCCTAAACTAAGGTTAATCTTGGAGAAATGAGTAACTTCCTTTAATTGATCGAATAGGTCATCTTTCATTGGTAAAGAATACTTATTCTTCACCATCGCTTGATTCGACTTCTGATAGTCAACACATAGTTTCATGGATCCATCTTTCTTCTTCACGAACAGCACCAGTGTAACACCCCGGAGTTTTTAAACGCACACAACTCGAAAATAAATTTTTAAAAATTAAGAAATAAATATAAAAATGTTGGAAAACATGTTTTAAATGACTATTATATGATATATTATGGAAACAAAATAAATTTGGACATTTAAAAATAAGAAAAAAATGACGAAATGCATAACAAAATGGGCACTAAGCTGGTGACTGCGGTCACCAGAGAATGACCGCGGTCATCAGAGTGAAAACGTGAAAAAAAGGGAAAAAGAAGAAGAAACGGGGCACCACACTGGTGACCGCGGTCACCATAGAAGGACCGCGGTCATTAGAGCAAAAATCCGAAAAAAAAAATTAGGTCACCATGGTGACCGCGGTCCGTAAAGTGCCGACCGCGGTCATTACGCGAAATTTAACCTATTTTGAGCCCTAAATCCGTCATTTCACGCACAGACAGTTTCCGAGTTGAGCCAGAATTCCAGAGAGACGATCCAGAGCTGATTCAAGGGAGAGCTAAGGATCTAAGGTAAGAATCTGAACCTTTAAATCATTTAAGTTTCAATTCTATCGATTTATTCAGATTCTGAATAGAAAATAAGGGTTTCTGAGGGTTTTGATTGCATAAAATGATCCGGAGCCCCATGAGTTCGGATCTTCCTTCTAAACTGACAGATTATCGATCAAGAACTGAATTCTGGACGTTTTGACTGTTCATTTGCAGTTTTAGACGAATCCAGAGGAAAGTTGCATATCTGGATGTTTTCTGGAGGGTGCAAATCGCTTGATAGGTAATAAAACCCAATCTATTCCTCTTTTGAAGTGATAGTCAATTCTAAATGTATTCTATTCTTAGTTTAGAACGTGTTGACTATAAATTCATATTTTTGTGAGGAGAAAATGGAATTTTGGATTTTTTTGGATGGTTGTTGAAGAGGGATTTCTGAGGATACGGACTGAATGACGTGATTTAATCATTTCAGCCTGTGGATTTCGAGCGTGATCCTCGCGAGTAGGCGCAAGGGTCGTCCTGCGATATCAGGTGGGCGGGATTCTCTTGCTCA